>JAVTVY010034435.1:0-153759 GCA_036873755.1 Hanleya hanleyi
CCATGTTTACTGATATATTGCTGCGATGAAGACGTGGATGGCTTTAGTTGGCCATGTTTACTGATATATTGCTGCGACGAAGACGTGGATGGCTTTAGTTGACCAAGTTTACTGATATATTGCTGGGATGAAGACGTGGATGGCTTTAGTTGACCATGTTTACTGATATATTGCTGGGATGAAGACGTGGATGGCTTTAGTTGACCATGTTTACTGATATATTGCTGCGACGAAGACGTGGATGGCTTTAGTTGACTATGTTTACTGATATATTGCTGGGATGAAGACGTGGATGGCTTTAGTTGACCATGTTTACTGATATATTGCTGGGATGAAGACGTGGATGGCTTTAGTTGACCATGTTTATTGATATATTACTGCGATGAAGACGTGGATGGCTTTAGTTGACCATGTTTACTGATATATTGCTGGGATGAAGACGTGGATGGCTTTAGTTGACCATGTTTACTGATATATTGCTGGGATGAAGACGTGGATGGCTTTAGTTGACCATGTTTATTGATATATTACTGCGATGAAGACGTGGATGGCTTTAGATGACCATGTTTACTGATATATTGCTGAGATGGAGACGTTGATGGCTTTTAGTTGACCTTGTATATATTGCTGGAATAGAGACGTGGATGGCCCAATTTGATCGATACTTGGTGTAAGAACGCATTGTTGAGGCTTTTGTTGAGGCTTTTGTGCAGCTGAAAAGGGTCACGTCTAGACGCATTGTTGAGCTCAGACAGGCTGTTGTAGGCTTTGTCTTATGCGTTCTTACGCCAAGTATAACCCCCCAATTTGACCTTGTTAACTGGTATATTGCTGCGATGGAGACGTGGATGGCTTTAGTTGAAAGTGTTTACGGATATATTGCTGGGATGGAGACGTGGATAGCTTTAGTTGACCGTGTTTACGGATATATTGCTGGGATGAAGATGTTGGTGGCTTTAGTTGACCGTGTTTACTGATATATTGCTGGGATGGCGACGTGGGTGGCTGTAGTTGACCATATATATTGCCGGGATGGCGACGTGGGTGGCTTTAGTTGATCATGTTCACTGATAATATATTTCTGGGATGAAGACGTGTGTGGCTTTAGTGGACCACGTTCAACACGAACACGGCGACGTTTTGCGCGAAGGTTATGTTTTATGTTAATATGATGATAGCCATCGCCAAGCTCTATGGCTATCATCATATAAACGTAAAACATAACCTTCGCGCAAACATCGCCGTGTTCGTGTTGGGACCAGGTTTACTGATATATTGCTGCGATGAAGACGTGGATGGCTTTAGTTGACCATGTTTACTGATATATTGCTGGGATGGAGACGTGGATGGCTTTAGTTGACCATGTTTACTGATATATTGCTGGGATGGAGACGTGGATGGCTTTAGTTGACCATGTTTACTGATATATTTCTGCGATGAAGACGTGGATGGCTTTAGTTGACCATGTTTACTGATATATTGCTGCGATGAAGACGTGGATGGCTTTAGTTGACCATGTTTACTGATATATTGCTGGGATGGAGACGTGGATGGCTTTAGTTGACCATGTTTACTGATATATTGCTGCGATGAAGACGTGGATGGCTTTAGTTGACCATGTTTACTGATATATTGCTGGGATGGAGACGTGGATGGCTTTAGTTGACCATGTTTTCTGATATATTGCTGCGATGAAGACGTGGATAGCTTTAGGTGACCATGTTTACTGATATATTGCTGGGATGAAGATATTGGTGGCTTTAGGTGACCATGTTTACTGATATATTGCTGAGATGGAGACGTGGATGGCTTTAGTTGGCCATGTTTATTGATATATTGCTGCGATGAAGACGTGGATGGCTTTAGTTGACCATGTTTACTGATATATTGCTGGGATGAAGACGTGGATGGCTTTAGGTGACCATGTTTATTGATATATTGCTGGGATGGAGACGTGGATGGCTTTAGTTGACCATGTTTACTGATATATTGCTGGGATGAAGACGTGGATGGCTTTAGGTGACCATGTTTACTGATATATTGCTGGAGATGGATGGCTTTAGTTGACCATGTTTACTGATATATTGTTGGGATGAAGACGTGATGACTGGCTTTGGTGACCATGTTTACTGATATATTGCTGCGATGAAGACGTGGATGGCTTTAGGTGACCATGTTTACTGATATATTGCTGCGATGAAGACGTGGATGGCTTTAGGTGACCATGTTTACTGATATATTGCTGCGATGAAGACGTGGATGGCTTTAGGTGACCATGTTTACTGATATATTGCTGCGATGAAGACGTGGATGGCTTTAGTTGACCATGTTTACTGATATATTGCTGGGATGGAGACGTGGATGGCTTTAGTTGACCATGTTTACTGATATATTGCTGGGATGAAGATATTGGTGGCTTTAGGTGACCATGTTTACTGATATATTGCTGAGATGGAGACGTGGATGGCTTTAGTTGACCATGTTTATTGATATATTGCTGCGATGAAGACGTGGATGGCTTTAGTTGACCATGTTTATTGATATATTGCTGCGATGAAGACGTGGATGGCTTTAGTTGACCATGTTTATTGATATATTGCTGCGATGGAGACGTGGATGGCTTTAGTTGACCATGTTTATTGATATATTGCTGCGATGAAGACGTGGATGGCTTTAGGTGACCATGTTTACTGATATATTGCTGCGATGAAGACGTGGATGGCTTTAGTTGACCATGTTTACTGATATATTGCTGGGATGGAGACGTGGATGGCTTTAGTTGACCATGTTTACTGATATATTGCTGAGATGGAGACGTGGATGGCTTTAGTTGACCATGTTTACTGATATATTGCTGAGATGGAGACGTGGATGGCTTTAGTTGGCCATGTTTACTGATATATTGCTGGGATGGAGACGTGGATGGCTTTAGGTGACCATGTTTACTGATATATTGCTGCGATGGAGACGTGGATGGCTTTAGGTGACCATGTTTACTGATATATTGCTGAGATGGAGACGTGGATGGCTTTAGGTGACCATGTTTACTGATATATTGCTGAGATGGAGACGTGGATGGCTTTAGTTGACCATGTTTACTGATATATTGCTGGGATGGAGACGTGGATGGCTTTAGTTGACCATGTTTACTGATATATTTCTGCGATGAAGACGTGGATGGCTTTAGTTGACCATGTTTACTGATATATTGCTGGGATGAAGACGTGGATGGCTTTAGTTGAGCATATTTACTGATATATTGCTGCGATGAAGACGTGGATGGCTTTAGTTGACCATGTTTACTGATATATTGCTGAGATGGAGACGTGGATGGCTTTAGTTGACCATGTTTACTGATATATTGCTGAGATGAAGACGTGGATGGCTTTAGTTGACCATGTTTACTGATATATTTCTGCGATGAAGACGTGGATGGCTTTAGTTGGCCATGTTTACTGATATATTGCTGGGATGAAGACGTGGATGGCTTTAGTTGACCATGTTTACTGATATATTGCTGCGATGAAGACGTGGATGGCTTTAGTTGACCATGTTTACTGATATATTGCTGGGATTGAGACGTGGATGGCTTTAGTTGACCATGTTTACTGATATATTGCTGGGATGAAGACGTGGATGGCTTTAGTTGACCATGTTTACTGATATATTGCTGGGATTGAGACGTGGATGGCTTTAGTTGACCATGTTTACTGATATATTGCTGGGATGAAGACGTGGATGGCTTTAGTTGACCATGTTTACTGATATATTGCTGCGATGAAGACGTGGATGGCTTTAGTTGACCATGTTTACTGATATATTGCTGGGATGGAGACGTGGATGGCTTTAGTTGACCATGTTTACTGATATATTGCTGCGATGAAGACGTGGATGGCTTTAGTTGACCATGTTTACTGATATATTGCTGGGATGGAGACGTGGATGGCTTTAGTTGACCATGTTTACTGATATATTGCTGCGATGAAGACGTGGATAGCTTTAGGTGACCATGTTTACTGATATATTGCTGGGATGAAGATATTGGTGGCTTTAGGTGACCATGTTTTCTGATATATTGCTGAGATGGAGACGTGGATGGCTTTAGTTGGCCATGTTTATTGATATATTGCTGGGATGAAGACGTGGATGGCTTTAGTTGACCATGTTTACTGATATATTGCTGGGATGAAGACGTGGATGGCTTTAGTTGACCATGTTTATTGATATATTGCTGCGATGAAGACGTGGATGGCTTTAGTTGACCATGTTTACTGATATATTGCTGGGATGGAGACGTGGATGGCTTTAGGTGACCATGTTTACTGATATATTGCTGGGATGAAGACGTGGATGGCTTTAGTTGACCATGTTTATTGATATATTGCTGAGATGAAGACGTGGATGGCTTTAGTTGACCATGTTTACTGATATATTGCTGGGATGGAGACGTGGATGGCTTTAGTTGACCATGTTTACTGATATATTGCTGGGATGGAGACGTGGATGGCTTTAGTTGACCATGTTTACTGATATATTGCTGGGATGGAGACGTGGATAGCTTTAGGTGACAATGTTTACTTATATATTGCTGGGATGAAGATATTGTTGGCTTTAGGTGACCATGTTTACTGATATATTGCTGCGATGAAGACGTGGATGGCTTTAGTTGGCCATGTTTACTGATATATTGCTGCGACGAAGACGTGGATGGCTTTAGTTGACCAAGTTTACTGATATATTGCTGGGATGAAGACGTGGATGGCTTTAGTTGACCATGTTTACTGATATATTGCTGGGATGAAGACGTGGATGGCTTTAGTTGAGCATATTTACTGATATATTTCTGCGATGAAGACGTGGATGGCTTTAGTTGACCATGTTTACTGATATATTGCTGCGATGAGACGTGGATGGCTTTAGTTGACCATGTTTACTGATATATTGCTGGGATGAAGACGTGGATGGCTTTAGTTGACCATGTTTACTGATATATTGCTGAGATGGAGACGTGGATGGCTTTAGTTGGCCATGTTTATTGATATATTGCTGCGATGAAGACGTGGATGGCTTTAGTTGACCATGTTTACTGATATATTGCTGGGATGGAGACGTGAATGGCTTTAGTTGACCATGTTTACTGATATATTGCTGCGATGAAGACGTGGATGGCTTTAGTTGACCATGTTTACTGATATATTGCTGAGATGAAGACGTGGATGGCTTTAGTTGACCATGTTTACTGATATATTGCTGAGATGGAGAAGTGGATGGATTGATATATTGCTGAGATGGAGACGTGGATGGCTTTAGCTGACCATGTTTACTGATATATTGCTGGAATGAAGACGTGGATGGCTTTAGTTGACCATGTTTACTGATATATTGCTGCGATGAAGACGTGGATGGCTTTAGTTGACCATGTTTACTGATATATTGCTGAGATGAAGACGTGGATGGCTTTAGGTGACCATGTTTACTGATATATTGCTGGGATGGAGACGTGGATAGCTTCAGGTGACAATGTTTACTTATATATTGCTGGGATGAAGATATTGGTGGCTTTAGGTGACCATGTTTACTGATATATTGCTGGGATGAAGATATTGGTGGCTTTAGGTGACCATGTTTACTGATATATTGCTGGGATGAAGATATTGGTGGCTTTAGGTGACCATGTTTACTGATATATTGCTGAGATGGAGACGTGGATGGCTTTAGTTGACCATGTTTATTGATATATTGCTGGGATGAAGATATTGGTGGTTTTAGGTGACCATGTTCACTGATATATTGCTGGGATGAAGATATTGGTGGCTTTAGGTGACCATGTTTACTGATATATTGCTGAGATGGAGACGTGGATGGCTTTAGTTGGCCATGTTTATTGATATATATGAAGACGTGGATGGCTTTAGTTGACCATGTTTACTGATATATTGCTGAGATGGACACGTGGATGGCTTTAGATCACCATGTTTACTGATATATTGCTGAGATGAAGACGTGGATGGCTTTAGATCACCATGTTTACTGATATATTGCTGAGATGAAGACGTGGATGGCTTTAGTTGACCATGTTTACTGATATATTGCTGAGATGGAGACGTGGATGGCTTTAGTTGACCATGTTTATTGATATATTGCTGAGATGGAGACGTGGATGGCTTTAGCTGACCATATTTACTGATATATTGCTGAGATGGAGACGTGGATGGCTTTAGTTGACCATGTTTACTGATACGTATATTGCTGGGATGAAAACGTGGGTGGCTTTAGGTGACCATGTTTACTGATATATTGCTGGGATGGAGACGTGGATAGCTTCAGGTGACAATGTTTACTTATATATTGCTGGGATGAAGATATTGGTGGCGTTAGGTGACCATGTTTACTGATATATTGCTGCGATGAAGACGTGGATGGCTTTACTTGGCCATGTTTACTGATATATTGCTGGGATGAAGATATTGGTGGCTTTAGGTGACCATGTTTACTGATATATTGCTGAGATGGAGACGTGGATGGCTTTAGTTGACCATGTTTATTGATATATTGCTGGGATGAAGATATTGGTGGTTTTAGGTGACTATGTTTACTTATATATTGCTGGGATGAAGATATTGGTGGCATTAGGTGACCATGTTTACTGATGCTGGGATGAAGATATTGGTGGCGTTAGGTGACCATATTTACTGATATATTGCTGGAATGGAGACGTGGATGGCTTTAGTTGACCATGTTTATTGATATATTGCTGCGATGAAGACGTGGATGGCTTTAGTTGACCATGTTTACCGATATATTGCTGGGATGGAGACGTGGATGGCTTTAGTTGACCATGTTTACTGATATATTGCTGGGATGAAGACGTGGATGGCTTTAGTTGACCATGTTTACTGATATATTGCTGCGATGAAGACGTGGATGGCTTTAGTTGACCATGTTTACTGATATATTGCTGCGATGAAGACGTGGATGGCTTTAGTTGACCATGTTTACTGATATATTGCTGGGATGAAGATATTTATGGCTTTAGGTGACCATGTTTACTGATATATTGCTGCGATGAAGACGTGGATGGCTTTAGTTGACCATGTTTACTGATATATTGCTGGGATGAAGACGTGGATGGCTTTAGTTGGCCATGTTTATTGATATATTGCTGCGATGAAGACGTGGATGGCTTTAGTTGACCATGTTTACTGATATATTGCTGAGATGAAGACGTGGATGGCTTTAGTTGACTATGTTTACCGATATATTGCTGAGATGAAGACGTGGATGGCTTTAGTTGACCATGTTTATTGATATATTGCTGGGATGGAGACGTGGATGGCTTTAGTTGACCATATTTACTGATATATTGCTGGGATGAAGACGTGGATGGCTTTAGTTGACCATGTTTATTGATATATTGCTGAGATGGAGACGTGGATGGCTTTAGTTGACCATGTTTACACAATGTCTTGCTGAGATGGGGCGGCCAGATGGCTTTTGAAATTGACCTGTGTTTTGTATCCTTATTGCTGGGATGAAGATATTGGTGGCTTTAGGTGACCATGTTTACTGATATATTGCTGAGATGGAGACGTGGATGGCTTTAGTTGGCCATGTTTATTGATATATTGCTGCGATGAAGACGTGGATGGCTTTAGTTGACCATGTTTACTGATATATTACTGCGATGAAGACGTGGATGGCTTTAGTTGACCATGTTTACTGATATATTGCTGGGATGAAGACGTGGATGGCCTTAGTTGACCATGTTTACTGATATATTGCTGAGATGGAGACGTGGATGGCTTTAGTTGACCATGTTTACTGATATATTGCTGAGATGGAGACGTGGATGGCTTTAGTTGACCATGTTTACTGATATATTGCTGAGATGGAGACGTGGATGGCTTTAGTTGACCATGTTTATTGATATATTGCTGAGATGGAGACGTGGATGGCTTTAGTTGACCATGTTTTCTGATATATTGCTGGGATGAAGATATTGGTGGCTTTAGGTGACCATGTTTACTGATATATTGCTGAGATGAAGACGTGGATGGCTTTAGTTGATTGTTTACCGATATATTGCTGGGATGGAGACGTGGATGACTTTAGTTGACCATGTTTACTGATATATTGCTGGGATGAAGATATTGGTGGCTTTAGGTGACCATGTTTACTGATATATTGCTGCGATGAAGACGTGGATGGCTTTAGTTGACTATGTTTACCGATATATTGCTGGGATGGAGACGTGGATGGCTTTAGTTGACCATGTTTATTGATATATTGCTGAGATGGAGACGTGGATGGCTTTAGTTGACCATGTTTACTGATATATTGCTGGGATGAAGATATTGGTGGCTTTAGGTGACCATGTTTACTGATATATTGCTGCGATGAAGACGTGGATGGCTTTAGTTGACTATGTTTACCGATATATTGCTGGGATGGAGACGTGGATGGCTTTAGTTGACCATGTTTACTGATATATTGCTGGGATGAAGACGTGGATGGCTTTAGTTGACCATGTTTACTGATATATTGCTGCGATGAAGACGTGGATGGCTTTAGTTGACCATGTTTACTGATATATTGCTGAGTATTAGAGGACGGATGGGCTTTAGCCGGCCACACTAAGTGTTTATTGATATATTGCTGCGATGAAGATTTTGATGGCTTTATTTAATTCATGTTTACTGATATATTGCTGAGATGGCACGGATGGCTTTAGTTGACCATGTTCATCGGATATATTGGGTTGAGATGGTTAGATTTTTACTTGCCTTTTAGGTGACCATGTTTTCTGATATATTGCTGAGATGGAGACGTGGATGGCTTTAGTTGGCCATGTTTATTGATATATTGCTGGGATGAAGACGTGGATGGCTTTAGTTGACCATGTTTACTGATATATTGCTGGGATGAAGACGTGGATGGCTTTAGTTGACCATGTTTATTGATATATTGCTGCGATGAAGACGTGGATGGCTTTAGTTGACCATGTTTACTGATATATTGCTGGGATGGAGACGTGGATGGCTTTAGGTGACCATGTTTACTGATATATTGCTGGGATGAAGACGTGGATGGCTTTAGTTGACCATGTTTATTGATATATTGCTGCGATGAAGACGTGGATGGCTTTAGTTGACCATGTTTACTGATATATTGCTGGGATGGAGACGTGGATGGCTTTAGTTGACCATGTTTACTGATATATTGCTGGGATGGAGACGTGGATGGCTTTAGTTGACCATGTTTACTGATATATTGCTGGGATGGAGACGTGGATAGCTTTAGGTGACAATGTTTACTTATATATTGCTGGGATGAAGATATTGTTGGCTTTAGGTGACCATGTTTACTGATATATTGCTGCGATGAAGACGTGGATGGCTTTAGTTGGCCATGTTTACTGATATATTGCTGCGACGAAGACGTGGATGGCTTTAGTTGACCAAGTTTACTGATATATTGCTGGGATGAAGACGTGGATGGCTTTAGTTGACCATGTTTACTGATATATTGCTGGGATGAAGACGTGGATGGCTTTAGTTGACCATGTTTACTGATATATTGCTGCGACGAAGACGTGGATGGCTTTAGTTGACCATGTTTACTGATATATTGCTGGGATGAAGACGTGGATGGCTTTAGTTGACCATGTTTACTGATATATTTCTGCGATGAAGACGTGGATGGCTTTAGTTGACCATGTTTACTGATATATTCCTGAGATGAAGACGTGGATGGCTTTAGTTGGCCATGTTTACTGATATATTGCTGGAATGGAGACGTGGATGGCCTTAGTTGACCATGTTTACTGATATATTGCTGCGATGAAGACGTGCATGGCTTTAGTTGGCCATGTTTACTGATATATTGCTGGAATGGAGACGTGGATGGCTTTAGTTGGTCATGTTTACTGATATATTGCTGAGATGGAGACGTGGATGGCTTTAGTTGGCCATGTTTACTGATATATTGCTGAGATGGAGACGTGGATGGCTTTAGTTGACCATGTTTACTGATATATTGCTGAGATGGAGACGTGGATGGCTTTAGTTGACCATGTTTACTGATATATTGCTGGGATGGAGACGTGGATGGCTTTAGGTGACCATGTTTACTGATATATTGCTGGGATGGAGACGTGGATGGCTTTAGGTGACCATGTTTACTGATATATTGCTGAGATGGAGACGTGGATGGCTTTAGGTGACCATGTTTACTGATATATTGCTGAGATGGTTACGTGGATGGCTTTAATTGACCATGTTTACTGATATATTGCTGGGATGGAGACGTGGATGGCTTTAGTTGACCATGTTTACTGATATATTTCTGCGATGAAGACGTGGATGGCTTTAGTTGACCATGTTTACTGATATATTGCTGGGATGAAGACGTGGATGGCTTTAGTTGAGCATATTTACTGATATATTTCTGCGATGAAGACGTGGATGGCTTTAGTTGACCATGTTTACTGATATATTGCTGCGATGAAGACGTGGATGGCTTTAGTTGACCATGTTTACTGATATATTGCTGGGATGGAGACGTGGATGGCTTTAGTTGACCATGTTTACTGATATATTGCTGGGATGAAGATATTGGTGGCTTTAGGTGACCATGTTTACTGATATATTGCTGAGATGGAGACGTGGATGGCTTTAGTTGGCCATGTTTATTGATATATTGCTGGGATGAAGATATTGGTGGCTTTAGGTCACCATGTTTACTGATATATTGCTGGGATGAAGACGTGGATGGCTTTAGTTGACCATGTTTATTGATATATTGCTGCGATGAAGACGTGGATAGCCAGTGTGTAATCATGTTTACTGATATATTGCTGATGAAGATATTGGTGGCCGAGGTGACCATGTTTACCGGAGGCGTATTGCCAGATGGGAGACGCGGATGGTTTGAAGGCCGCGTTTATTGATATACACGGCGATAAATACTTTGGTGGCTTTAGGTGACCATGTTTACTGATATATTGCTGAGATGGAGACGTGGATGGCTTTAGTTGGCCATGTTTATTGATATATTGCTGCGATGAAGACGTGGATGGCTTTAGTTGACCATGTTTATTGATATATTGCTGGGATGAAGACGTGGATGGCTTTAGTTGACCATGTTTACTGATATATTACTGCGATGAAGACGTGGATGGCTTTAGTTGACCATGTTTACTGATATATTGCTGAGATGACATGGATGGCTTTAGTTGACCATGTGTATTGATATATTGCTGGGATGAAGACGTGGATGGCTTTAGTTGAGCATATTTACTGATATATTGCTGAAATGAAGACGTGGGTGGCTTTAGTTGACCATGTTTACTGATATATTGCTGAGATGACATGGATGGCTTTAGTTGACCATGTTTACTGATATATTGCTGAGATGGAGACGTGGATGGCTTTAGTTGACCATGTTTATTGATATATTGCTGAGATGGAGACGTGGATGGCTTTAGCTGACCATCTTTACTGATATATTGCTGAGATGGAGACGCGGATGGCTTTAGTTGACCATGTTTATTGATATATTGCTGAGATGGAGACGTGGATGGCTTTAGCTGACCATATTTACTGATATATTGCTGAGATGGAGACGTGGATGGCTTTAGCTGACCATATTTACTGATATATTGCTGAGATGGAGATGTGGATGGCTTTAGTTGACCATGTTTATTGATATATTGCTGAGATGGAGACGTGGATGGCTTTAGTTGACCATGTTTACTGATATATTGCTGGGATGAAGACGGATGGCTTTAGTTGACCATGTTTACTGATATATTGCTGGGATGAAGACGTGGATGGCTTTAGTTGACCATGTTTACTGATATATTGCTGGGATTGAGACGTGGATGGCTTTAGTTGACCATGTTTACTGATATATTGCTGGGATGAAGACGTGGATGGCTTTAGTTGACCATGTTTACTGATATATTGCTGCGATGAAGACGTGGATGGCTTTAGTTGACCATGTTTACTGATATATTGCTGGGATGGAGACGTGGATGGCTTTAGTTGACCATGTTTACTGATATATTGCTGCGATGAAGACGTGGATGGCTTTAGTTGACCATGTTTACTGATATATTGCTGGGATGGAGACGTGGATGGCTTTAGTTGACCATGTTTACTGATATATTGCTGCGATGAAGACGTGGATAGCTTTAGGTGACCATGTTTACTGATATATTGCTGGGATGAAGATATTGGTGGTTTTAGGTGACCATGTTTACTGATATATTGCTGAGATGGAGACGTGGATGGCTTTAGTTGGCCATGTTTATTGATATATTGCTGGGATGAAGATATTGGTGGCTTTAGGTCACCATGTTTACTGATATATTGCTGGGATGAAGACGTGGATGGCTTTAGTTGACCATGTTTATTGATATATTGCTGCGATGAAGACGTGGATGGCTTTAGTTGACCATGTTTACTGATATATTGCTGGGATGGAGACGTGGATGGCTTTAGGTGACCATGTTTACTGATATATTGCTGGGATGAAGACGTGGATGGCTTTAGTTGACCATGTTTATTGATATATTGCTGCGATGAAGACGTGGATGGCTTTAGTTGACCATGTTTACTGATATATTGCTGAGATGACATGGATGGCTTTAGTTGACCATGTTTACTGATATATTGCTGAGATGGAGACGTGGATGGCTTTAGTTGACCATGTTTATTGATATATTGCTGAGATGGAGACGTGGATGGCTTTAGCTGACCATCTTTACTGATATATTGCTGAGATGGAGACGCGGATGGCTTTAGTTGACCATGTTTATTGATATATTGCTGAGATGGAGACGTGGATGGCTTTAGCTGACCATATTTACTGATATATTGCTGAGATGGAGACGTGGATGGCTTTAGCTGACCATATTTACTGATATATTGCTGAGATGGAGATGTGGATGGCTTTAGTTGACCATGTTTATTGATATATTGCTGAGATGGAGACGTGGATGGCTTTAGCTGACCATATTTACTGATATATTGCTGAGATGGAGACGTGGATGGCTTTAGTTGACCATGTTTACTGATACGTATATTGCTGGGATGAAAACGTGGGTGGCTTTAGGTGACCATGTTTACTGATATATTGCTGGGATGGAGACGTGGATAGCTTCAGGTGACAATGTTTACTTATTTATTGCTGGGATGAAGTTATTGGTGGCTTTAGGTGACCATGTTTACTGATATATTGCTGGGGTGAAGATATTGGTGGCTTTAGGTGACCATGTTTACTGATATATTGCTGGGATGAAGATATTGGTGCCTTTATGTGACCATGTTTACTGATATATTGCTGAGATGGAGACGTGGATGGCTTTAGTTGGCCATGTTTACTGATATATTGCTGGGATGAAGATATTGGTGGCTTTAGGTGACCATGTTTACTGATATATTGCTGAGATGGAGACGTGGATGGCTTTAGTTGACCATGTTTATTGATATATTGCTGGGATGAAGATATTGGTGGCTTTAGGTGACCATGTTTACTGATATATTGCTGGGATGAAGATATTGGTGGCTTTAGGTGACCATGTTTACTGATATTTTGCTGAGATGGAGACGTGGATGGCTTTAGTTGGCCATGTTTATTGAGATATTGCTGCGATGAAGACGTGGATGGCTTTAGTTGACCATGTTTACTGATATATTGCTGGGATGAAGATATTGATGGCTTTAGGTGACCATGTTTACTGATATATTGCTGAGATGGAGACGTGGATGGCTTTAGTTGGCCATGTTTATTGATATATTGCTGACGTGGATGGCTTTAGTTGACCATGTTTACTGATATATTGCTGGGATGGAGACGTGGATGGCTTTAGTTGACCATGTTTACTGATATATTGCTGGGATGAAGATATTGGTGGCTTTAGGTGACCATGTTTACTGATATATTGCTGAGATGGAGACGTGGATGGCTTTAGTTGGCCATGTTTATTGATATATTGCTGCGATGAAGACGTTGATGGCTTTAGTTGACCATGTTTACTGATATATTGCTGAGATGGAGACGTGGATGGCTTTAGTTGACCATGTTTACTGATATATTGCTGGGATGAAGATATTGGTGGCTTTAGGTGACCATGTTTACTGATATATTGCTGAGATGGAGACGTGGATGGCTTTAGTTGGCCATGTTTATTGATATATTGCTGCGATGAAGATATTGGTGGCTTTAGGTGACCATGTTTACTGATATATTGCTGAGATGGAGACGTGGATGGCTTTAGTTGGCCATGTTTACTGATATATTGCTGCGATGAAGACGTGGATGGCTTTAGTTGACCATGTTTACTGATATATTGCTGGGATGGAGACGTGGATGGCTTTAGTTGACCATGTTTACTGATATATTGCTGCGATGAAGACGTGGATAGCTTTAGGTGACCATGTTTACTGATATATTGCTGGGATGAAGATATTGGTGGCTTTAGGTGACCATGTTTACTGATATATTGCTGAGATGGAGACGTGGATGGCTTTAGTTGGCCATGTTTATTGATATATTGCTGCGATGAAGACGTGGATGGCTTTAGTTGACCATGTTTATTGATATATTGCTGGGATGAAGACGTGGATGGCTTTAGTTGACCATGTTTACTGATATATTACTGCGATGAAGACGTGGATGGCTTTAGTTGACCATGTTTACTGATATATTGCTGAGATGACATGGATGGCTTTAGTTGACCATGTGTATTGATATATTGCTGGGATGAAGACGTGGATGGCTTTAGTTGAGCATATTTACTGATATATTGCTGAAATGAAGACGTGGGTGGCTTTAGTTGACCATGTTTACTGATATATTGCTGAGATGACATGGATGGCTTTAGTTGACCATGTTTACTGATATATTGCTGAGATGGAGACGTGGATGGCTTTAGTTGACCATGTTTATTGATATATTGCTGAGATGGAGACGTGGATGGCTTTAGCTGACCATATTTACTGATATATTGCTGAGATGGAGACGCGGATGGCTTTAGTTGACCATGTTTATTGATATATTGCTGAGATGGAGACGTGGATGGCTTTAGCTGACCATATTTACTGATATATTGCTGAGATGGAGACGTGGATGGCTTTAGCTGACCATATTTACTGATATATTGCTGAGATGGAGATGTGGATGGCTTTAGTTGACCATGTTTATTGATATATTGCTGAGATGGAGACGTGGATGGCTTTAGTTGACCATGTTTACTGATATATTGCTGGGATGAAGACGTGGATGGCTTTAGGTGACCATGTTTACTGATATATTGCTGCGATGAAGACGTGGATGGCTTTAGGTGACCATGTTTACTGATATATTGCTGCGATGAAGACGTGGATGGCTTTAGGTGACCATGTTTACTGATATATTGCTGCGATGAAGACGTGGATGGCTTTAGGTGACCATGTTTACTGATATATTGCTGCGATGAAGACGTGGATGGCTTTAGTTGACCATGTTTACTGATATATTGCTGGGATGGAGACGTGGATGGCTTTAGTTGACCATGTTTACTGATATATTGCTGGGATGAAGATATTGGTGGCTTTAGGTGACCATGTTTACTGATATATTGCTGAGATGGAGACGTGGATGGCTTTAGTTGACCATGTTTATTGATATATTGCTGCGATGAAGACGTGGATGGCTTTAGTTGACCATGTTTATTGATATATTGCTGCGATGAAGACGTGGATGGCTTTAGTTGACCATGTTTATTGATATATTGCTGCGATGGAGACGTGGATGGCTTTAGTTGACCATGTTTATTGATATATTGCTGCGATGAAGACGTGGATGGCTTTAGGTGACCATGTTTACTGATATATTGCTGCGATGAAGACGTGGATGGCTTTAGTTGACCATGTTTACTGATATATTGCTGGGATGGAGACGTGGATGGCTTTAGTTGACCATGTTTACTGATATATTGCTGAGATGGAGACGTGGATGGCTTTAGTTGACCATGTTTACTGATATATTGCTGAGATGGAGACGTGGATGGCTTTAGTTGGCCATGTTTACTGATATATTGCTGGGATGGAGACGTGGATGGCTTTAGGTGACCATGTTTACTGATATATTGCTGCGATGGAGACGTGGATGGCTTTAGGTGACCATGTTTACTGATATATTGCTGAGATGGAGACGTGGATGGCTTTAGGTGACCATGTTTACTGATATATTGCTGAGATGGAGACGTGGATGGCTTTAGTTGACCATGTTTACTGATATATTGCTGGGATGGAGACGTGGATGGCTTTAGTTGACCATGTTTACTGATATATTTCTGCGATGAAGACGTGGATGGCTTTAGTTGACCATGTTTACTGATATATTGCTGGGATGAAGACGTGGATGGCTTTAGTTGAGCATATTTACTGATATATTGCTGCGATGAAGACGTGGATGGCTTTAGTTGACCATGTTTACTGATATATTGCTGAGATGGAGACGTGGATGGCTTTAGTTGACCATGTTTACTGATATATTGCTGAGATGAAGACGTGGATGGCTTTAGTTGACCATGTTTACTGATATATTTCTGCGATGAAGACGTGGATGGCTTTAGTTGGCCATGTTTACTGATATATTGCTGGGATGAAGACGTGGATGGCTTTAGTTGACCATGTTTACTGATATATTGCTGCGATGAAGACGTGGATGGCTTTAGTTGACCATGTTTACTGATATATTGCTGGGATTGAGACGTGGATGGCTTTAGTTGACCATGTTTACTGATATATTGCTGGGATGAAGACGTGGATGGCTTTAGTTGACCATGTTTACTGATATATTGCTGGGATTGAGACGTGGATGGCTTTAGTTGACCATGTTTACTGATATATTGCTGGGATGAAGACGTGGATGGCTTTAGTTGACCATGTTTACTGATATATTGCTGCGATGAAGACGTGGATGGCTTTAGTTGACCATGTTTACTGATATATTGCTGGGATGGAGACGTGGATGGCTTTAGTTGACCATGTTTACTGATATATTGCTGCGATGAAGACGTGGATGGCTTTAGTTGACCATGTTTACTGATATATTGCTGGGATGGAGACGTGGATGGCTTTAGTTGACCATGTTTACTGATATATTGCTGCGATGAAGACGTGGATAGCTTTAGGTGACCATGTTTACTGATATATTGCTGGGATGAAGATATTGGTGGCTTTAGGTGACCATGTTTACTGATATATTGCTGAGATGGAGACGTGGATGGCTTTAGTTGGCCATGTTTATTGATATATTGCTGGGATGAAGACGTGGATGGCTTTAGTTGACCATGTTTACTGATATATTGCTGGGATGAAGACGTGGATGGCTTTAGTTGACCATGTTTATTGATATATTGCTGCGATGAAGACGTGGATGGCTTTAGTTGACCATGTTTACTGATATATTGCTGGGATGGAGACGTGGATGGCTTTAGGTGACCATGTTTACTGATATATTGCTGGGATGAAGACGTGGATGGCTTTAGTTGACCATGTTTATTGATATATTGCTGCGATGAAGACGTGGATGGCTTTAGTTGACCATGTTTACTGATATATTGCTGGGATGGAGACGTGGATGGCTTTAGTTGACCATGTTTACTGATATATTGCTGGGATGGAGACGTGGATGGCTTTAGTTGACCATGTTTACTGATATATTGCTGGGATGGAGACGTGGATAGCTTTAGGTGACAATGTTTACTTATATATTGCTGGGATGAAGATATTGTTGGCTTTAGGTGACCATGTTTACTGATATATTGCTGCGATGAAGACGTGGATGGCTTTAGTTGGCCATGTTTACTGATATATTGCTGCGACGAAGACGTGGATGGCTTTAGTTGACCAAGTTTACTGATATATTGCTGGGATGAAGACGTGGATGGCTTTAGTTGACCATGTTTACTGATATATTGCTGGGATGAAGACGTGGATGGCTTTAGTTGACCATGTTTACTGATATATTGCTGCGACGAAGACGTGGATGGCTTTAGTTGACTATGTTTACTGATATATTGCTGGGATGAAGACGTGGATGGCTTTAGTTGACCATGTTTACTGATATATTGCTGGGATGAAGACGTGGATGGCTTTAGTTGACCATGTTTATTGATATATTACTGCGATGAAGACGTGGATGGCTTTAGTTGACCATGTTTACTGATATATTGCTGGGATGAAGACGTGGATGGCTTTAGTTGACCATGTTTACTGATATATTGCTGGGATGAAGACGTGGATGGCTTTAGTTGACCATGTTTATTGATATATTACTGCGATGAAGACGTGGATGGCTTTAGATGACCATGTTTACTGATATATTGCTGAGATGGAGACGTTGATGGCTTTTAGTTGACCTTGTATATATTGCTGGAATAGAGACGTGGATGGCCCAATTTGATCGATACTTGGTGTAAGAACGCATTGTTGAGGCTTTTGTTGAGGCTTTTGTGCAGCTGAAAAGGGTCACGTCTAGACGCATTGTTGAGCTCAGACAGGCTGTTGTAGGCTTTGTCTTATGCGTTCTTACGCCAAGTATAACCCCCCAATTTGACCTTGTTAACTGGTATATTGCTGCGATGGAGACGTGGATGGCTTTAGTTGAAAGTGTTTACGGATATATTGCTGGGATGGAGACGTGGATAGCTTTAGTTGACCGTGTTTACGGATATATTGCTGGGATGAAGATGTTGGTGGCTTTAGTTGACCGTGTTTACTGATATATTGCTGGGATGGCGACGTGGGTGGCTGTAGTTGACCATATATATTGCCGGGATGGCGACGTGGGTGGCTTTAGTTGATCATGTTCACTGATAATATATTTCTGGGATGAAGACGTGTGTGGCTTTAGTGGACCACGTTCAACACGAACACGGCGACGTTTTGCGCGAAGGTTATGTTTTATGTTAATATGATGATAGCCATCGCCAAGCTCTATGGCTATCATCATATAAACGTAAAACATAACCTTCGCGCAAACATCGCCGTGTTCGTGTTGGGACCAGGTTTACTGATATATTGCTGCGATGAAGACGTGGATGGCTTTAGTTGACCATGTTTACTGATATATTGCTGGGATGGAGACGTGGATGGCTTTAGTTGACCATGTTTACTGATATATTGCTGGGATGGAGACGTGGATGGCTTTAGTTGACCATGTTTACTGATATATTTCTGCGATGAACGTGGATGGCTTTGATTGACAAAACTGTTTACTGATATATTGCTGCGATGAAGACGTGGATGGCTTTGGTTGACCATGTTTACTGATATATTGCTGGGATGGAGACGTGGGGATGGCTTTAGTTGACCATGTTTACTGATATATTGCTGCGATGAAGACGTGGATTGCTTTAGTTGACCATGTTTACTGATATATTGCTGGGATGGAGACGTGGATGGCTTTAAAGTTGACCATGTTTTCTGATATATTGCTGCGATGAAGACGTGGATAGCTTTAGGTGACCATGTTTACTGATATAATGCTGGGATGAAGAGAGGCTCTTGGTGGCTTTAGTTGACCATGTTTACTGATATATTGCTGGGATGGAGACGTGGATGGCTTTAGTTGACCATGTTTACTGATATATTTCTGCGATGAAGACGTGGATGGCTTTAGTTGACCATGTTTACTGATATATTGCTGCGATGAAGACGTGGATGGCTTTAGTTGACCATGTTTACTGATATATTGCTGCGATGAAGACGTGGATGGCTTTAGTTGACCATGTTTACTGATATATTGCTGGGATGGAGACGTGGATGGCTTTAGTTGACCATGTTTACTGATATATTGCTGCGATGAAGACGTGGATGGCTTTAGTTGACCATGTTTACTGATATATTGCTGGGATGGAGACGTGGATGGCTTTAGTTGACCATGTTTACTGATATATTGCTGCGATGAAGACGTGGATAGCTTTAGGTGACCATGTTTACTGATATATTGCTGGGATGAAGATATTGGTGGCTTTAGGTGACCATGTTTTCTGATATATTGCTGAGATGGAGACGTGGATGGCTTTAGTTGGCCATGTTTATTGATATATTGCTGGGATGAAGACGTGGATGGCTTTAGTTGACCATGTTTACTGATATATTGCTGGGATGAAGACGTGGATGGCTTTAGTTGACCATGTTTATTGATATATTGCTGCGATGAAGACGTGGATGGCTTTAGTTGACCATGTTTACTGATATATTGCTGGGATGGAGACGTGGATGGCTTTAGGTGACCATGTTTACTGATATATTGCTGGGATGAAGACGTGGATGGCTTTAGTTGACCATGTTTATTGATATATTGCTGCGATGAAGACGTGGATGGCTTTAGTTGACCATGTTTACTGATATATTGCTGGGATGGAGACGTGGATGGCTTTAGTTGACCATGTTTACTGATATATTGCTGGGATGGAGACGTGGATGGCTTTAGTTGACCATGTTTACTGATATATTGCTGGGATGGAGACGTGGATAGCTTTAGGTGACAATGTTTACTTATATATTGCTGGGATGAAGAGCAGCCTGGATAGCTTTAGTTGTCCGTATTTACCCAAATGCCCACTGGATCGAAGCAGCCAGATAACTTTAGTGTTGACATATCTTCCACCTGATATATTGCACTGAAGATAGAGCAGTAGATGGCGGCTTTAGTTGACCATGTTTACTGATATATTGCTGAGATGGAGACGTGGATGGCTTTAGTTGGCCATGTTTACTGATATATTGCTGGGATGGAGACGTGGATGGCTTTAGTTGGCCATGTTTACTGATATATTGCTGAGATGAAGACGTGGATGGCTTTAGTTGACCATGTTTACTGATATATTGCTGAGATGGAGACGTGGATGGCTTTAGGTGACCATGTTTACTGATATATTGCTGAGATGGAGACGTGGATGGCTTTAGTTGACCATGTTTACTGATATATTGCTGGGATGGAGACGTGGATGGCTTTAGTTGACCATGTTTACTGATATATTTCTGCGATGAAGACGTGGATGGCTTTAGTTGACCATGTTTACTGATATATTGCTGGGATGAAGACGTGGATGGCTTTAGTTGAGCATATTTACTGATATATTGCTGCGATGAAGACGTGGATGGCTTTAGTTGACCATGTTTACTGATATATTGCTGAGATGGAGACGTGGATGGCTTTAGTTGACCATGTTTACTGATATATTGCTGAGATGAAGACGTGGATGGCTTTAGTTGACCATGTTTACTGATATATTTCTGCGATGAAGACGTGGATGGCTTTAGTTGGCCATGTTTACTGATATATTGCTGGGATGAAGACGTGGATGGCTTTAGTTGACCATGTTTACTGATATATTGCTGCGATGAAGACGTGGATGGCTTTAGTTGACCATGTTTACTGATATATTGCTGGGATTGAGACGTGGATGGCTTTAGTTGACCATGTTTACTGATATATTGCTGGGATGAAGACGTGGATGGCTTTAGTTGACCATGTTTACTGTATATTGCTGATTAGGAACGTAGGATGGCTTTGGTGAAGCCATGTTTGCAAACTCTCTTCTTTTTCGCGAGAGATGAAAGGCAAAATGGATGCTTTGTTTTCGTTGACCATGTTTACTGATATTTCTTCTTCTTTACGATAAAGGAGCGTGGATAGCTTTAGTTGACCATGTTTACCAATGTGCTAGGATGGAGACGTGAATGTGGCATAGTTGACCATGTTTACTGATATATTACTTTGACCAAGGCAATGGATAACTTTGAGCCAAGCCATATTTCGATCTGCACAGGATGAAGACGTGGATGGCTTTAGTTGACCATGTTTACTGATATATTGCTGCGACGAAGACGTGGATGGCTTTAGTTGACCATGTTTACTGATATATTGCTGGGATGAAGACGTGGATGGCTTTAGTTGACCATGTTTACTGATATATTGCTGGGATGAAGACGTGGATGGCTTTAGTTGACCATGTTTATTGATATATTACTGCGATGAAGACGTGGATGGCTTTAGTTGACCATGTTTACTGGAAATACTTTAATCTAACTGGAATAAAAGAGGGCGTGAATAGCTTTAGAAAGTTGACCATATTTATTAAATATATTGCTGCGATAAAGACAGTAGATGGCTTTGAATGACCAATGTTTACTGATATATTGCTGGAGATGCAGGGGCGTGGATAGCTTTAGAGTGATAATATTTACTGTCTGCTAAGGATGAAAGGCGTGGATGGCTTTAGTTCTTATTACACTATTTATTGAAATATATATTGCTGCGATAAAGGCGTGATTGGCACAATTGACCATATTTGCAATACCATAACACTGGGATGGAGACGTGGATGGCTTTAGTTGACCATGTTTACTGATATATTGCTGGGATGGAGACGTGGATGGCTTTAGTTGACCATGTTTACTGATATATTGCTGGGATGGAGACGTGGATAGCTTTAGGTGACAATGTTTACTTATATATTGCTGGGATGAAGATATTGTTGGCTTTAGGTGACCATGTTTACTGATATATTGCTGCGATGAAGACGTGGATGGCTTTAGTTGGCCATGTTTACTGATATATTGCTGCGACGAAGACGTGGATGGCTTTAGTTGACCAAGTTTACTGATATATTGCTGGGATGAAGACGTGGATGGCTTTAGTTGACCATGTTTACTGATATATTGCTGGGATGAAGACGTGGATGGCTTTAGTTGACCATGTTTACTGATATATTGCTGCGACGAAGACGTGGATGGCTTTAGTTGACCATGTTTACTGATATATTGCTGGGATGAAGACGTGGATGGCTTTAGTTGACCATGTTTACTGATATATTGCTGGGATGAAGACGTGGATGGCTTTAGTTGACCATGTTTATTGATATATTACTGCGATGAAGACGTGGATGGCTTTAGTTGACCATGTTTACTGATATATTGCTGGGATGAAGACGTGGATGGCTTTAGTTGACCATGTTTACTGATATATTGCTGGGATGAAGACGTGGATGGCTTTAGTTGACCATGTTTATTGATATATTACTGCGATGAAGACGTGGATGGCTTTAGATGACCATGTTTACTGATATATTGCTGAGATGGAGACGTTGATGGCTTTTAGTTGACCTTGTATATATTGCTGGAATAGAGACGTGGATGGCCCAATTTGATCGATACTTGGTGTAAGAACGCATTGTTGAGGCTTTTGTTGAGGCTTTTGTGCAGCTGAAAAGGGTCACGTCTAGACGCATTGTTGAGCTCAGACAGGCTGTTGTAGGCTTTGTCTTATGCGTTCTTACGCCAAGTATAACCCCCCAATTTGACCTTGTTAACTGGTATATTGCTGCGATGGAGACGTGGATGGCTTTAGTTGAAAGTGTTTACGGATATATTGCTGGGATGGAGACGTGGATAGCTTTAGTTGACCGTGTTTACGGATATATTGCTGGGATGAAGATGTTGGTGGCTTTAGTTGACCGTGTTTACTGATATATTGCTGGGATGGCGACGTGGGTGGCTGTAGTTGACCATATATATTGCCGGGATGGCGACGTGGGTGGCTTTAGTTGATCATGTTCACTGATAATATATTTCTGGGATGAAGACGTGTGTGGCTTTAGTGGACCACGTTCAACACGAACACGGCGACGTTTTGCGCGAAGGTTATGTTTTATGTTAATATGATGATAGCCATCGCCAAGCTCTATGGCTATCATCATATAAACGTAAAACATAACCTTCACGCAAACATCGCCATGTTCGTGTTGGGACCAGGTTTACTGATATTTTGCTGGGATGGAGAAATGGATGACTTTATTTGACCATGTTTACTGATATATTGCCGAGTTGGAGGTTTTGGGATTGTTGGCTCCGGGGACTTGTGAGAGTTTGGCTGGCTACTTTCTTTTTTGTTCAAGGTTTTCAAAAAATCTAATATTGACAATTGGTGTTGAGACCAGGAGTCTGTTAAGATAAAGTAAGAAAGTCAAACATGTCATCCTTAATAAGACTCTCCACGAGATACGCAATATCCCTCCAGGATAGCCCCAACACCATGCAGGTGCGGTACAGAATGTGCATTTGGAGGCTCTTTGACCTCTGTAACGTCCTACACGTGACATTCACGTGACCATGGTCGGAAGTGACTTTTGGCCCTGTCCATGGGACTACTTGTTGTCTGCGGACGTACATGTACAGTGACCGTATCACCGTGGAGGAGGTGACCACATCAGCGGGGTGGAATACGAACGGGTCTAAGGTCACGCGACTGGAAGTTCCGGAACTATAGCGACCATGGCCATTTCGGAAATTAATGATATGCAAATTCCAAAAGTCAATGAGGCTCCAAATCCTCATGCTATCTATTACCAATGAAATATTCTTCAATTTCATGAAGGACGCTTTCATTACAAGTTGAGGACAAACCCATAATTTGTCAGATTTTTAACCTCCTACTGTTGGAAGTACACAATCGTATCTGGGACACGGAGGCTCGTTACCGTTGTTAATTGGTTAATTAGGTTGATTACATGGGGGGGGGGTCGAGGTAGGGAATAAATGGGCCCCATTTATTCCCTACCTCGACCTCACACCTAATTAACCAATTAACAACGGTAACGCGCCCCTGTGATCTGGGATAATGTTTATGGGATGCTTAATCCTGAATATTCCTGTATTGAATAGAATATATATTGCGATGGTGTTCCATTGTTGGGGATGTGATGTTACCCGATTTTATTTTTAGTACAATATTCTTTATTCTAATATATGATACAAAATTCTCCTTAGTCTAGATTTCATACATTTGCTTTACCGCCTAACTAAAGACCAAATTATTATCAAATCCTTTTTCTCCGGTGAATTTCGTTCAAACTGGAGAATCTCCTAACATATGAATTTATCTGGCCGGTAAGACTATACGTACTGGCCTAGATTTACTCATGCAAACACGGATATATTCTAGTAACTATTATCGCTACCGTATAATCACAAAGAGTCATGTGAGAGAGTACCGATTTTGCGGTTATATAATCAAATAGGAAGCTGCCCCCATCCACACCTGATTGTTTACTAACTGTCTCGTGCCCTTCGTGTTGCGGTAAATGAAAAAGATAGGAAATAAGATTTAGATTATTAATCCCGTGATGTTTGCGTGTAACATACAACCCGGTTTGCTGCCATTATGTCGACAAGGATTTGGTTGTATTGCAGGTATTCAGTTTGTGGTTTTTCTCGATATTCGTGGGTTACGTTACCTTTCATGGGATATGCGACTTCAAAGAATCGTGCCCGGCAACGCATGACTTGTCCGGAATAACACGACCCAGAAGTCGTAATTCTTGAGTATAAAATTCTTATATTACTGAAACATTTTAAATTTAAGATTTTTTTTTGTCAACAGGAACAACTCCATGAAGTAAGCCTTTAACCCACAGAAGAAGATCGCGATTTCACCAAAATACATGCGTATACGTACGTGATAACACTCGCAAATTATTGGTCTATTAATCACATATTCTAAAAGAGAAAAAAAAACAAAACAAAAAGCACTACTATGTGCTATAATATGAAATTATCATTCACATGGCATCAGATAGTATACCTCCCACTGTCAGATACACCGACAATTAAAAGGAGTTGAAACTCTGACAATGGGAGACTGGTATGTAGTATAGATCCTGGGGTAGAGCACAGGAGCTTGAATCTGAATGTTTGAACTGGTGGAAATAGAGGATTTTGAGGGTTAAGGTGGTAAAGTAACGCTTCCTCGTTCATTCATTTTTCATTCATTTATCATAAATTCTGGTCCATCCTCATGTAGCAGATCATGGGAGCTGTCATCTTGAAAGAGACCCAGTCAGAATCTTGTATAGCAGAGACTACCATGGTGGTCAGGCTGGTGGTTCACTATTGTTTTCCAGTATTACATATGTGACTTTAAATCTCTCAGTTCATTCTCTGTGTACCTCCGTATTCTCTCCTTTGAAATTTTTAGCCATGCCAGATATACGCCAGTTTTGTATTTCGCTTCAATTTTCTTTCGAGAAAGACAATATTTATTGAGTAGTCCACCTTGGGTAGATCAAATCTTGTTTCCCGTCAGTAACTCTTAACTTTTGTAGTCATGTCTGATACGTCAGTTTAGTATCTCGCTTCCATTTTGCTTTGAGACAGACAAGCCATATTGATTATCCCCCATGAAGATTCACCCTTTGACTTTTTAGACTTTGTCAGATACGCCAGTTTCTCTCCCCTTAGTCCGCTTTTAAATATGTAGTTTGACAGATAGGTCAGTTTGGTCTTCCTCGACTATTCTATTCTGCGAAGAATATACGGCACATTGAATTGTCCCCCTTAGTTAGATGGAATGTCATTTCCAATTCTCCCCTTTGAGATCTTTAGCCATGGCAGATATGTCAGTTTGGCATTTCTCTCTCATTTTGCTTCAAGACTGACAGGTCGCATTGAATAGTTCCCCTTGGGTAGATAATGATACAATGTAATTCCCCAAAATTCAGTCTTGAAGTTTATTCATGTCAGATATGCCAGATTTATTTCCAGGTTTCCTCCGCATTGATTTGTCCCCCGTTAAAGTTGGATAGAATGTCGTTTCTAATTTTCTCTCCTTTGAATTTTAGGCATGTCAGATATGTCAGTTTGACATTTCTCTCCCAGATTGCTTTGGGACAGACAAACCGTATTAAGTAGTCCCCCTTGGGTAAATAGTATGTAATTTCCCAAAATTCCCTCTTCTGTTTAGTCATGTAAGATACGCCTGTATGATTTTCCTCCCGTTTTCTCTCTCTTGAATACCCGGTATTTATTTTTATTTTTTTATTTTTTAAGCGTGTACAATGTAATGATGGACTATATCAGATTTAAACATGTGTGAGGCGGTTATGACTTCATGATGCGATATTTTCGTGATTTTTTTTTTTTTTTTTTTTAAGTAACCAATTTTATCTGGGGTAATGGTTATGAGAAGCGTAATCCTGGATATTTAGTTGTGTTACTGATTTTTTTCTTTTTTGTTCAATGTAATATTCTTTATTCTTAAATATCAAACAAGTCTCCATACCATGCAGGGGATTTTCATCGCATGTTTAATTTTCCTATACACACCATGAAGACTAAATTGTTGTCAAATCTAACTACTTTAAGATTTTAACTTTTTTTCCCCCAGTTAATTTGTTGGAAGAACCCTAACCCTAACCCGAGAAGACATTATAGGGCCTACGTACTGCCTAAATTTACCCAAAACGGATCAAAATATTCCAGTAACTATTACCGCTACCGTAACGATCATGTGAGAGAGTACCGATTTTGCGGTTATATAATCAAGTAGGAAGATGCCTCATCCATACCTGTTTACTAACTGTCTCGTGCCCAGCGTGCAACGGTAAATGAAACAAGGATATAGGAGATAAGATTCACATAATAATCCTATGATGTTTGCTTTTAATATACACGCCATTTTGCTGCTATGCCGATATGTAGTTGAAGCTTCCTAGTTTATGGTCCCATGATCTCTAGCCATGCATGATTCGTCTGACAAATCCGTACGAAATATAACTAGTTACCTTATGGAATAGGATATGATTCATGATCATATCGATATATACATATTCGTCAAACATATGAATATTCTGGAAGGATTTGATATATGCCTGTGATATCTTCTTTTATAAGATTTCAATGCACGGGTTGCATATCTATTCCATCGCGGCGGAATCACGGCTTGGAAGGTAAATGAAATTAAGGAATTCTTTTTTTTTTTTTTTTTTACCGGTACCGGAATTCAGTTTGTGGTTTTCCTCGATATGTATCGGTCACGTTACCTTTCAGGAAATATGCGACTCCAGAGAATCGTGCTCGCCAAAGCATGTCTTGTCCTATATAACACGACTCACAACTCGTGATTCTTGAGTATAAAATTCTTATATTACATTTTATTTGTCAACAGGAACAACTCCATGAAGTAAGCCTTTAACTCACAGCAGACGATCGCGATTTCACCAAAGTACATGCGATAACACTCGCAAACTATTGGGCTATTAATCACATATTCTAGAAAAAAAATAAAGAAAAAAAGCACTACCGGTATGTAATAATCATTCACATGGCATCAGATTGTGTACCTCCTACTGTCAGATACACCGACAATTTATAGGAGTTGAAAACTCTGACAATGGGAGAATGGTATATGTAGTATAGATCCTGGGGTAGAGCATTGGAGCTTGAATCTGAATGTTTGAACTGATGGAAATAAAAGATTTTGAGGGGTAATGTGGTTAAGTAAATCTTTCATTCATTTATCATTATTTCTGGTCCATCCTTCATGTAGCAGACCATGAGAGCAAATAACTGCGATTTGTTGAAAGAGATCATCAGTCAGAATCTTGTATAACAGAGACTGGGGTGGTGTGGTGGTGCAGTATTGTTTTCCACTATTACATATCTGTCACTTTAAATCCCTTCGTTCATTCTACATGTACCTCTCCTATTTTGCCATGTCAGTCAGTTTCTCCCCTTATGTAGGTATCTGTATTACGGTTTTTACAACAGCGTGAACTTTCAACATTAGCATATTACTTTTAGAATGACAAAGGATTTCGAGTGTTCATTCCATCGCAACGAAGACATTTTTGGCAGTATGCGGCTCTTGTCCCTTACTACGGTTCTTAGTTTAGCGTGGCCTTTCAGCAGAAGCCGTTGTCTTTTGTTGTCGAATGTTTATTCCCATCCAAGTGATGTTCATTTCCACCGCATTCGTTCGTGGGATTGGCCAGATGCTTAAATCATCCGGCACGGCATGTAGTGCGATGTCAAATGTAACTCGGCTGCCTTTTCAAAGAATGAGTGTATGACGGTATGATTGTTGTCTGTCGAGCCGCTATCAGAAAGCAAATTTACTTGAAGTTCAGTGCTGTGTTAATTGTTGCGTTTTTTTTTTTTTTTTGTACAGTATTCTGTTGTCTGTTGAAATACATTGCAGTGTAGATTGGGAACGGAGGAATGCTGGGCAAAGTCTTTGCTGCCTTGCAATGAACATTCGACGATGTGTCCAAAAGTAAACGACTATCATTGAAAGCTCCACACTCAAATACGAACCGTAATATTGCGGATGTTTTATGTTACATACAGTACCGTAGACAAAAAAAAATCGGTATTTCGTCTTTCTAAACCAAAATTACCTTTTACTAACGAATTAGTATAGCGACCTCAATTGATAATGGAAAATGGCAAAAAGGATAATTCTTTACAGCTTAAAACAATTGCAACCAATATATTTGTTTTCTCCCGAGAATAGAAACAATTTATCAGTATCACTACAGAGTATATACCGGCTTGCTAAAACCAATGGTTGATGGCCTAACTATACTATGAAATTGAATTGTATTTACTAAATATCATGGGATGAGTGCGACTTTCCAATATTACCTCTCCTTCCAATTGATAAAATATATTATATATGCCCTTGGTATATTCAATATGGAATGAGCTATTCTCCTCATTATATGATCAGTATACAAGAAATCTCCTCTATTTTGCACATTTTCAAGGCAAGGATGAGCCGAGATGACTTGCATATAACCAGACATTGAATTTAAATGATTTTAGAAACGAAAGCAGTTATTTAACAACTTTGACGGTGATTCTCTGATCAACAAGGGCTGATCGAACAAATGTTCCTTGCAATTTTTCGCTTGACGAGGATGCCAGACAAGGAAATGGAATCTAAAATACAACGCTTTGCTTTCCGGTTCGCGATATAACACCACATCAACTGTAGTCTCCATACGATAAACACGGTCTGTCTTCACATGTCGTGTAACATGCAGACCTGTGTTAGCTCGCACGCCCATAAACGGAAGCATTTAATTGTAAGGTTGTTGTGTATTACTACCACAATCTCGTGAAGCAAAGGTACTTTCCAAGGTTAGCTATCAATGCGACCGTTCCGCTATGTACTTTTCACCACTGTAATAGACAAGAGCAGAATACTGCCCACAAATTCTTTATTGCGGTGGAATGAACATTCGAAATCCTTTCTTATTCTAAAAGTAATATGCTAATGTTGAAAGTTCACGCTGTTGTAAAAACCGTAATAATATTCTCTTCTTTGAAATTTTTAGTCCTATCAGATATGCCAGTTTGGTATTTCGTTTCAATATTTCTTCGAGACAGTCATTTTACGAATGTCAGATAGGTCAGTTTTGTCATTTCTCCCCCATTCTGCTTTGAGACAGACAAGCCACGTTGCGTATAGCCCCACTTGGGTAAATATGCAATTTCCCAACATTCACTCTTGAATTCTAGTCATGTGACATACGCAGTTTTCTCTCACTTGAATACCGGTATTTAGATATGTCATTTTGCTCGATGGTTTTCTGTCTTATATATTTTACTTTGCGACGGGTTTGACCCATTGGGTTATCCCCCTGACGTGGATGGAATGTCATTTCTAATTTCTCTCTCTTATTTTTTGGTCATGGCAGCTATCCCAGTTTGGTATTTCTCTTCCAGTTTGCTAAAGACAGAAGAGCCATATTGAATCATCTTTCTTCGGTAGACAGTCGTTTCTCAGGATAGTCATGTCAATTGGAATTTCTCTCCAAGTTTGCCTTGATCATTTTTCTCATCTTTGAATTCTTAGGTACATATCGTTCATAGTTCTAGGTCGAACAAGTGCATGCGCAAGTTGTATAGTTTGTTTTAACCCAAGTTCATATGATTATGAACATTCTAAATTCGAATGCCTTTTTTTATTTTTTTATTTTTTTTAAATATGCGTATAAATTTATGAATAGAGTAGATTTTACAGAAATGAATTATGTATGAAAGAGTGGAAAATTATTGCATATTAAGTTTGAATAAACTGTACCGGTTAATTCGATGACACCATCATGACGTCACTGTGGAGTTCCGATACACGCTTTTCCTATATAAGGTATCCATCCACAGGGGCTTGTTGCTGGTCAGTTATTAATTATGATATTAATAGTCATGTACATGTGGGTATCTTTGTTCAGTCATGGGTTATGTCCCTTATTTGTATGTTTTGTATTCGACGTCTTTGAGGTTTTCTATAAAATAAATTGAATTGAATTAAATATTTACTTCCCCTATATATGAATATTAATATCTTGATTAATAGCTGACCAACAAACTATTTCACACCTCTGCCTATATTACCATTCCCGGTATATAGGCCACTTCCGCGGTTTGATAACGTCTTTGATACAAAAAAAATATATATATATATCTTTGATACAAGTTGATTAATCTCTTCGTTTTAAGGCAAACAATGGCGAAGGTCCCATGACTAATTTTTACCGTCTTTCCGGTTTGGTTGCCATTGTTTCAACAATGACAATAATCTTCGCGTAACAACGAAGTCGAGGTCAAATTCTTGTGGTGCGAGTAACCATGTTAAGAGGTAGCATGAGAAAAAAAACGGCATTTAGACTTCAGTCAGTTATAATACTTCAAACTAGGGCAATGTTGTTGTTTTTTTTTTTGTTTTTTTTTTTAACCCTACCTGGCCGGGGTTGGAAGGGGGCACTTTCCGCCCCGCCCCCCCCCCCCGTCCCGTTGGTTTTTCGCTCCTATCTCAGGAACGACAACAAATTGACAGCTGAAACTCCGTGACTTTTTAGACTATCATATTGGGGTCATTTTGAGCCTATTTGCATGACCCCCTGAGTAGACGATCATAGGTAAATTCAAAATGGCGGCCATGTGGGGTACTAGAATTGTGATGTTTTCGTCATATTTCTTCAAAATGTTTGCTTTTCTGTATGTAAAAGTGGGTAAAACCTATTTTATTTCATATCCGATTATTATTTACTAATTTATCATGCAGTTCCTGGGAAGGAAAAAAACAAAAATCAAAAATTCAAAAATTCTGACCAAAAAATCGTCCAAAAATGCTCTTTATGAAAATGACGGCATCATGGCGGCCATCTTGAATTTTTTTTATTTTCCTGTGGAGCTTGACTCAAAGATATAGCGTGGTAACTTTCAGCTCTCTAGCCTTAGCGATAGCGAAAATATATAGGGAGCGCGGGGGGGGGGGGCACTCCCCCTCCCCCAGGCTGCGGTATGCCCCAAATCGCCCAGGCCAGATAGGGTTAAACTTGTACAATGCAATAATTGACTATATCAGATTCAAACATGTGTGAGGCGATTATGACGTCATGATGTGACAAAAATGGTTAAAATTACATTTTCGCCCTCCTCTGAAATTTATTAACAATATCATAAATAATCAGAAGAAAAAGTAAGAAAGTAAACCTTGAGACTCATTACGCAATATCTCTTCGCGATAGCCTCAACACCGGCGCAATATTTCTCTAAATATCACTAAGAGCGTTTACAAGTTGAGGACAATGTCAGATTTGTAAAACTGTTGGTGTATCGGACAGTTGGAAGTACACAATCTTATATCTGGGATAATTGTTATGGAAAGCTTAATCCTGAATATTCCTATCCATAATAAAATACTGCAATGGTGCTACACTGCGTAAAAAACTGTGTTGAAGCCATTTAGCACCAGAATTGTGTTGAAAACAGCACAACTTGTGTTAAAATCAACACTAATGTGTGTTGAAATCATCAGGATTTCGTTCTGCTATGTTGATTTCAACATGGTGTTGATTTCAACACAAAATGTTTGTGTTGAAGCCATTTTATCACGAAATTGTGTTTAAAACATTTTTTTCGCAGTGTATTTAGTTGTGTTACTGATTTTTTTTTTGTTCAATGTAATATTGTTTATTCTTAAATATCAAACAAAGGACTCCATACCATGCAGGGGATTTTCATCGCAAATTAAAATTTCCCTATACATGAAGACCAAATTCTTATCAAATGTAACTATTTTAAGATTTTAACATTTTTTCCAGTGAATTTAGTAGAAGAATCCCCGAACATGTGAATGTATCTGGCCGAGAAGGCAATATAGGGCCTGCGTGTACTGGCCTATAAAGTTACCCATGCAAACACGGATCTATATATTCCAGTAACTGTTACCGCTACCATAACGATCATGTGAGAGAGTACCGATTTTGCAGTTATATAATCAAGCAGGAAGATGCCCTCATCACCGCCTCCATCCACACCTGATTGTTTACTAACTGTCTCGTGCCCAACGTGCAGCGGGAAATGAAACAAGATAGGAGATAAGGTTCACATAATAATTCCGTGATGTTTGCGTTTAATATACATGTCATTTTGCTGCCATGCCGAGAATGTAGTCGGAGCTTCCTGGTTTATGGTCCCGTCATCTCGAACCATTCTTGGTTCGTTTGACAAATCCGTATTTGGTATGCTTGTGAAATTTTCTTTTGTAAGATTTCATTGCATGGGTTGCATATATCATTTCCATCGTGATGGAATCCCGGCTTGGAAGGTACTTGAAATTAAAGAATCCTTCGTTATGTATAATGTGTCCTGTATAAGTTTTTTTTTTTTTTTTGCTGGTCTGTTTCGATCTGATTATTCCAATATGCCATCTCTTACTAACATGCAGTACCCAAGGATGATAAGGGTGAGAAAAGAGTAAAATTGGTCATCACACGGGATAAGTCTAGCCCGTGACGGAATCATAAAAAGTTCGTGTCGAAATCACCAATGCGCATTTTAACTCCTTTCAGTAACAGGTCTTTATGAATTACATATTTTTTCCAAACATTTATCCCCAGGAAGAATTTATCTCTGAACTGCTTTTTTGTTGTTGTTCAATTTTCCAATTCACACAGTTTCTGTCAAATGCATATCTTTGCTATAGCCTATCAGTGAAATGCAACTTTTATTCTTTGATAATGTCGAATTTTCCCATTTGATCTCGTTTATAAATTGTTGAGAAAGAAATCGCGCATTTCCTGTGTTATTGTTGTGTTCTCGAAGATTGTACAGGAAGCGAATAAGGAAAACAGCATGCTAATAATACGTGCCTATAAATGTGGTGCGAGGCCTCTTTTTGAAGCTGGGCCTTTAAGTGGAATTTATGAAAAAAAATGCATCAAAATGTAGGAAATGGGGAGTACAAGATCTTCCACAGGGGCATGCTCCCAAATCTCCCATGCCGTTTGCTAGCAAGGATGAGCAGTGTACAAAAGAATTAATTTCCTGCGCTTTTTCAGAGGGAATCTGGGAATATTGATGAACACATTGCAAGAAAATATCCACTTACATTAGTTTGCCAAAGACCTTTGCTGATTATATCTGATGACACTGTTCTGATTATATCTGATGACACTGTTCTGGAGATATCTATACAGGATACCTTTGTTGATTATATCTGATGACACTGTTCTGATTATACCTGATGACACTGTTCTGATTATATCTGATGACACTGTTCTGATTATATCTGATGACACTGTTCTGGAGATATCTATACAGGATACCTTTGTTGATTATATCTGATGACACTGTTCTGATTATATCTGATGACACTGTTCTGATTATATCTGATGACACTGTTCTGATTATATCTGATGACACTGTTCTGATTATATCTGATGACACTGCCCTGTTTATATGATGACACTGTTCTGGAGATATCTATACAGGATACCTTTGTTGATTATATCTGATGACACTGTTCTGATTATATCTGATGACACTGTTCTGATTATATCTGATGACACTGTTCTGATTATATCTGATGACACTGTTCTGATTATATCTGATGACACTGGTCTGATTATATCTGATGACACTGTTCTGGAGATATCTATACAGGATACCTTTGTTGATTATATCTGATGACACTGTTCTGATTATATCTGATGACACTGTTCTGATTATATCTGATGACACTGTTCTGATTATATCTGATGACACTGTTCTGATTATATCTGATGACACTGTTCTGGAGATATCTATACAGGATACCTTTGTTGATTATATCTGATGACACTGTTCTGATTATATCTGATGACACTGTTCTGATTATATCTGATGACACTGGTCTGATTATATCTGATGACACTGTTCTGGAGATATCTATACAGGATACCTTTGTTGATTATATCTGATGACACTGTTCTGATTATATCTGATGACACTGTTCTGATTATATCTGACGACACTGTTCTGATTATATCTGATGACACCGTTCTGGAGATATCTGATGACACTGTTCTGATTATATCTGATGACACTGTTCTGGAGATATCTGATGACACTGTTCTGATTATATCTGATGACACTGTTCTGGAGATATCTGATGACACTGTTCTGATTATATCTGATGACACTGTTCTGATTATATCTGATGACACTGGTCTGATTATATCTGATGACACTGTTCTGATTATATCTGATGACACTGTTCTGATTATATCTGATGACACTGTTCTGATTATATCTGATGACACTGTTCTGATTATATCTGATGACACTGTTCTGAAGATATCTATACAGGATACTTTATCATATAGTATTTATTTTTATGAGCTGCTTTGTGAAGAAGAGACGAAGTTATTTGACGATGATGTCAGTTTTCTTTTCAGGCAAAAACTGATAAGTGTCAGAAAATGAATACTGCAATTGAAGTAAATTGAATAGAAGAAACAAATCCACACCGGTCGCTGATGTCGGCAATTTGGAATTTACCTCATGTTTTCCTCTCACCAACATGTCAATATGTACAAAATGTCTCTTAATACAATGACTTATAAAAAATAAGTTATTTATTTACTATAAAGTTATACAGTTTTACTTCCAATTCTCCATTGTTGAGCTTTATTTAATTTGTAGGAGAGAGAAGGCATTACACCGTCGCCTCCCCTCTCTTCCGATATGATTAACACTAGCTACCTGGCCTGGGCGATATTTTAATACTAGTAGAATGTTTTGTCTGGTATGAACTTCCCTTAACCCTCTCTGACCTTGGCGATTTGCTGTGTACATCAGCCAGGAGGGGGATTCCACATCCACCTCCCCCCTCTCTCCCTTTTCGTTATCCCTGTTACTAGGGACATGAAACTTACCATACTATTCCTTTCGGTCAAGCTCTACCCGAAAATGTAAACAAAAATCCAAGATGGCCAGACTGATGACGTCACGGAGATGCCACAATCATCAAAGAATTTGAAAAGAAAAATTTGCTGGAACCCTCATATGGCCAATCTAGACACAAAATCACCCCAACATGATAAGCTATACAGTGTCACAAAGTTTTACCTCTCTGTTCTTCTCCGGTGTGGAATGGATGTTGACCTCTTTGAAATTTGAATTCATGTTATCGGCACTCTCCGTCTTACTATTTACGAGAGTCGGCAATTTCCAGGGCTTCTGTATGAATTCGAACAGGCCTCGAAATAAAACGAAGAGGGTAAGATCCACTAACGCAAGAGTGGATCTTTTTTTGTGTTTTTTTTTTCTTCAGATTGAGGCTTTTAAGTCCACTGCTTTACAGGTAGCTCCACGACTCGTCGTACATCTCGTCGCGGCTTGAAACGCCTGCATCAAATAGTCGATGTTCTACAGGCAATCTAATTAAAATTAAATCCTATCTGCTCTCCATTTGGATATGTCACTTGTAGGCGACATGTACGATTGGGGAGCATTGATAGGATATTAATTTATTAAGATTGGTTCTGCAGGTAAATTCGACTCTCGGACACGCGGATTTGTGCTCTGCCAACAACACGAAGTATTGTTCAAGGCAATATGTCTGGACGCCTTCCCTTGAGAAAAGAGATCTGGTTTTTATAAAAATCACAGACTGATTCAGGTGATGAGACCGTTCGGTAAACAAGTCGACGATCTTCAATTGTTCTTGGCCGCACCCATCAGATCACCTAGTACAATACCAAGTAGGTCTGCTCGGATCAAAGTAATACGCTTGATACGCTAATAGGCCCTTTCTAGAACAAACTGATCACCCATGGCATCTTACCACACCCAGTTGGCGCGCTGACCGTCATTGAAAAGGTATGTGTCTCTCTGCTATGCATCTAGGCAGATTATCCCTATGAGAGAATGTCTTTTGGCAGAATAACAGAAGCGCACTCGACATAGATCCGGAGTAGTATTTAGCATGCATTACGAGGCTCATTGACCTTTGACCTCGGAAATTTCATATCACGTGACAGAGGTCAAAGGTCAATGAGTGCACTTGAGCTGACCTGTATACTTTCATCCCGTCTCTGACCTTGGATCATGTTTAGACATGTTAGGGGATTCCTCCGCGGTGATGTGGTTTGGAGGTGATGTGGTCTTCCTTGGAGAAAGTAGTCCCAAGTATATAGAGGGCTGAGGGTATGTTTAACTGTATGGAATGCATGTACTGACTGGGTTTTTTCCATGACGGGGAGTGCGCATGTGTACGTCACTTCCGGTCTGCGTGAATCGGGCGTGACCTATGGGATGCATGTACTGACTTGTATTTGGGGTTTTTCGTAGTATACAGTGCGCATTACAGCGCCAGTTGACCTCAAAAATTTGCATATCACGCGACCTTTGACATTTGCGTCAGCCAATCAGAAGCGAGTATTTTGACCTCGTCTGCATGCCTTGGTTCTGGGGTTTTTCCATCACGGGGAGTGCATGACCTTGGATCATGTTTAGACATGTTAGGGATTCCTCCGCGGTGATGCGGTTTGGCGGTGATGCGGTCTGCCTCCGCGGAGAAAAAGTAGTCCCCAAACTTCAAATACGCTGCATGGTCCGATTGGGTCGTATGAGGTATCAATGTGAAGCATTCGTGAAGGCGCATCCACTGTGATGGGTGTGACGGGGAACTGACGTCATTCTGCGCATGCGCAGTAGACAAAGTGTATGGAAATAGACGTTTTGGGGTCTAGGTGGGCCACTATTGGACCTATTTAGTCGTATGAGGTATCACTGTGAAGCATTCGTGAAGGAGCATCCGAGGGGATGGGTGTGACGTGGAACTGACGTCATTCTGCGCATGCGCACTGGACAAAGTGTATGGAAATAGACGTTTTGGGGTCTAGGTGGGCCACTATTGGTCCGATGGAGTTGAGTGAGGTATCAATGTAAAGCAGTCGTAAGGGAGCATCCCCCTGGACTAGTGTGTCGTCCGTGTTCAACATTCTACGCATGCGCAGACAGGGAATTGTGGAAAAAGTGCATTGGAAGGAACGTTTTGGGGGCGACCGGGGCCCCTAATGGTCTGATGGGGTCGAGTGAGGTATCAATGTGAAGCATTCATGAAGGAGCATCCGACTGAGTGGAGGTGACGTAAAACTGACGTCATTCTGCGCCTGCGCAGTATACCAAGTGTATGGAAATAGACATTTTGGGGCTGACATGGGTCATTATTGGTCCGATGGAGTCGTATGAGGTCTTATTTTGAAGCTCTCGTGAAGCAGCATCCGACTGGACTAATGTATCATCCGTGTTCAATAGTCTGCGCATGCGCAGTCTGGTCGTAGTACAGAAAGCAGGCGTTTTGGTGGGTGCGTGTTTGTGGTACTAAACCACTATGGGTCCATGGTTGTGGTTTGGTGGTGTGGGATCTGCGCAAGTGTGTGACGTCACTTCCGGTTTCATTAAAACTACCTCCGAGCACAGAAGAGTTCCAATTTTCCCTTAGACGTAGGGTCCAGATTTTTCATCCGGGTTTTCCCCGGCCGCAGCGCGCGCGGGTTATCCGGCCGTACGCCTGCGTGGTATCACCGGAAGTGCGCAGGTCACGTGGTTTGGTGGCGCCCCTGATGGATGGCAATGTCCGGTCATCTCCGACAATGCCCGACCCTCTTCGAGACAATAGATAGCCTTTATCCATCCTTCCGAAGCATCCATGTGTAGAGGAGGGTCTCCGACAATATTACCATCTATTTATCCATGTTAAATGGCCAGTGGGGAACCCTCACTTTTTCCCAGAACCCTATTGGCACGAAAAAAATGCATGAAACCATGGAACTTATTGTAATAAACTTAACCTATAGGTGTTGGACCAGTCTCCACTCGCCGTCTTCCTCGTCTTTACCCACACCTCGAACCTCTACAATGAATGTCCAGAAAACAAAGCAAGAGCACTGTAGTAAAATAGAGGTAATGGCACGAAAAAATACATGAAACCATGGAACTTATAGTAATAAACTTAATCTGTAGGTGTTGGACGAGTTTCCACTCGCCGTCTTCCTGGTCTTTACCCGCACCTCGAACCTCTATAGTTTTTTTCACTCCACTTGTTGCTCTTGTAACTTGTAACTCGTCGTCAAAAATTTTGTGCTGGAATGCCCGCTCGTAACCTAGACCAAAAACATGTACTTGGTCTGTGGGCTGATTTCATTGGCTCTTTATTTTACTGCAGTGCTCTTGCATTGTTTTCCGGACATTGATGGGTTACATTTGGCCCCATCCTAGGCCACTGATTGGCTACTTTCTCAACAGTGTTCAAGGCCAGTTTGACCGAATCCCCACATGTCTGTTATAGCCTTCGTGGCCGCTTGTTTTATGCTCATATAGAAACACACAAGACAGGTTTTTTTTTGGTGAGATCTCATTTTGTTTTTTATTCAACAATAAATAAGAACAACAACGTGAGAACAACCACGTGAAAACTGAAGCCCAGTACAGGGGGTTTGTACATTCAAATCGATAGAACTTAAGCCCAGAACAGGGGGCTTTTCGTGAAAGAACTTAAGCCCAGAACAGGGGGGCTTTTCGTGAAAGAACTTAGGCCCAGAACGGCGCTTGTACATCGAAATGATCGGCGGCCCAGTCATATACGAGTACATCTCGGTCCTCGGCCTTGGGGTATTCGTCAAACATCTGTACGATGCTAGATAAGGTCCTTCCCCGGCATCGATGGTACAGGTAAAACTTTGCAACGTTTGACTGTTCCATGATCCATGAAGTCTGTTAAATCGGGATGGAGGGGTGACAGGCCGTACGGGTCAAAGTATTCGCACTGCTGTTCTGTCAAGTACACGGCCACCCAATGTTCACCGGGCCGATCCATCGGGTCCATCTTGAGAACGTATGTAGCAGGATACATACGGTCTAATGGGAACACATCTCGGGCGAACACCCCTTGAAAGACCATACGTGTCCCTGAATCATTCTTCAGCACGGTATGTATATGTATCCATGTTAGGTGAAAAAGTCACACCGGACGTTGCGCGCCTTGTCCACTTGAATGATGTTGTCAAACTCAAATAATATTGAGGGTGGTCCCGAGGGCTCGTGCAAAGTGGATTTCCAACCGTAAATTACCTTGCTTGGCTAGGGCCAGCTGATGGTCGTTCTCTAAGGTGGGGGTCAGATCGAAACAGAACAACGTGTATCCGTTCGCGTAGTCCTCCCGACTTATCATATTCCCTTCGTCCTGGTTGATTTGACCGGTGGCTGTAAACAGGCTCTGATAGGCTCGAATGAAATTCCCCCGCCCAAAGTTCGTGTTAAGGCCGTGGCTGGGACCTGTTGTCCGTCCACATGCAGGGCCACAAAATTGATGCCGAAACGTTGAAAGTCAAACGGCTTCTCTGGGTAGTCTCCGCTGAAACTGGTATTTTCTACACAGGCCAGTATCAATCGTTTGGGTAGTTTCCCCAGGAACAGGTTTCCTTTGTTGGCGCTCATATTTCCAGCAGGCACAGAGAACACTTTGGTTTGTACACGTCGGATAGGGTACTGGGCTGGTTTTGTTTCCAAGGCTTTCATGTGTCCCAATTGAACGGCTGGATTCGGTTTCACTTTTCGGACATACAACACTGCGTCTTGGATGACAATCTTATAGTCAGCTGCATGCCCCTCTACTTTAGTGGCCATCAAGGCGAAGCTCGGAGGCGCCCGTATCAGTCGGATTTTGATGGGGATCTTGTTCAAGAGGTACCGGTCTTGCATGAAGAGGTCTGCGTGCAGTCGACCCATGAGATCCACCGAGACGCCGTTCGCGGTGAAAGCCTTTCGTTTGTTATATCCCACATTGTCCGCCGTGTCCAAGTGCTCGGCTGTGTCCTGGTAGAATAAAGCGGCTGTCAGCTGAGATACTTTAGCCTCTCGTCCATACGACAACAGTGTCTCGATGTAGGCTCGATAGGGGTGCGTGTTGGTCGAGTCACTGATGAGTTTGTTGCTGATAAAAATATCCAACTGTTGAAACATAGAGTGCAGCCAGAGATTCGTCGGGCCCACCGTTGTAGCTTGGATGATTCTGGGGCCATCTCCAGTGACAACCTTGGCTTTCACATACAAATATGTATGGGCTAAATCCACATAGGCCGTATCTGCATTACTGATGTTGAACTCGATGGGCCCTGTTTCGTTGATGCTGGAGAGCGGGAGATGCTCCACCCATAATACTTGTTCGGCACTGGTCTGTGTAGGCGGAACGGTCCGCAAATCAAATTCACTGTTGGTGGAGGGACAGGACTCTGCGTGAATTAAGGACATGTTTAAGAAAAGATATCCTGGGTCCTCGATGTGCGTCGTCGCTGGGTCGGTCGTCGACTGGTGCGTGGTCTCGGTGGTGCAGCTCTTTTATTCCCTACGGTGCGTTGTGCTTTGGCCACCAAGACGCCTCCCGCTTCTTTGGCCTGCCGTTTCAAGGCTTCTTTGGGTGCCGTGCCACCCAAGACATCACCGGCGACTTGCAGTCCACTGCGTACCGCTTGTTTGCCGATCGCTTTCACCCCACGCGTCACCAAGGGCAGGAACGTTTTGACGATGCTGCCGAGTATGTTCCCCAGCCCATGTCCTCGTTACATGCGTGCACCTGCAAATACCGGAAGGCCACCCCCGGCCTGTTGGGCATAATAGTCCATATAGCTGCGTGCATCGCACTCGTAAGGTACTTTCATTATACAAAGTGGGGAGCAAGTGCTTGTCGAAAATGAAGTGTCAGCACCACTTTTCCTCGTTCGAATACCACCGGTCGTCCCGCGTCATCTCTTATATCTACCGTGATAGTGTTGATGTCGGTTTGTCGTACGGGTAGGTAGAGCATGTGGGTGAAACTGTGGGTGATTTGATCTCCATACGTCTCTTTAATGGGGACCACCCGTAACAGAGGTGTGTTGATATCGCCCACGATGTGGTTGTCGACCATGTCCGAGTAGAAGTAGAGTCCGTACATACCCGACTTCATATCCATCGGGATGTGGCCATGGTCCTCGGATGGACCCCGTGTAGGTCGGGTGAACGAGACCCAGCATTTGCTGTAGGATAGGACTCAGTACGACACTCACGTTGGCGGTGAGGAGGATCTGTACCTTGTCGTTGTGTGCGTTGTAATCGAAGTCCACGTGATTCTTGAAGAGAAAGGATTTGACGGGTATTAAAGTATTCGTGACCTCCCGTAGAGCCTTATAATGTAACAGTCTTGTCAGCCCCTGCATGAACTCCTTGGGGGTATCGTATTGGCCTTCGGGGAGAGTGAGTCGGGTTAATTTGCCTTCGTAGGTCACCTCGTCCCACACTTCATTGGCTCGCACGTTGTACCACGAGTAAGGGTATTGGATATCCACGAGGCCACATTCCCATCGTCCAGGTAAATGCAACGGTTGCGGTAACTGGGTCACGTACTTGGTCAAGGTGTTGTCAGGAAACACATCTAGCGAACTGTTACTGGGTAGGGTGAGGTAAAACATGGCAACTGAGCTGTCCTGCTGCTGCTGTTGGTTTTAATAGGTGTTCCAGGCCTTGTGCGGTTGTGTCCGGCGTCGTGTTCGTCGCGGTGACTTGCTACGTGTCACGGCTCTGGAGATGTGGGGTGTCTTGATCAAGGGTGGTTTTTTAAAGGCGTGAAAAGAAGGTGCCCATTGTTGTGGTGTTTTGGGGGGTGACTCCGGTTCCCACTCGGCTTCCCAAGAAGGTAGTGGGCCACTCGGCGATTGCTGGATCCGCTGCATCCAGGCCCAGCGCTGGGGGTTCCCCACCAATTCCTGTGGTACATGCATGTCTTTCAAGCCTTGAGCGAAGACATCCCATCCTTGAGGATCCGTGTGCGACCTGCGTTGAGGCATCAGGTCATTCACTAAATCCGTCATGTGGGTATTCTGTTTCATCCGTTGTAATACCAGGCCAGCTTGTTTCTTGAACGATGCAGGTACACTCTTCAGGACTTCATCTTCCACCCACTGTGGGGCTGTGGGTGGTACCCTTGGTAATGGCGGCTGTTGGAGCGGCGCTGAGGTCGGCGATGTGTCGCGTGGTGGTGGTGGTGGTGGTGGGGTAGAGAGGGTTTTGTATTGGTCCATGAATGTCATGTACCGTTGAAGCGTCTCATTGTACCGTTGTACTTTCTCACTGTCGCTTAACCCTTGTCTTTGTAAGATCTGTTGCATCTCTTCATCGAGGGTGTTTATGGCCTTCACCGTAGGTGGGACAGGGTAGGGCGATTGGAGGTTTTGAAGGAGCCGTGGTTCGACGAGGACCATTTTTTTCGTGTGGTTCATTGTCGGCCGAAGAGCCCACCCAATACTGGATCCAACACGGAAGCGGCCAACGGTGCTAAGATGGCCCCGAGAAAGCCGCCTTTCTGTAACACCGTTTTCTTTTGTGTTTGAGAGACTCGCTTCTGGACTAGGGTTCGGAGACCTGTCTTATGCTTGGTCAACTTGGTCTTCTGAGCCGGAGTCAGTGGTACGTTGCCTTTTAACAGGTTGTACCCTATCTCGCACAGCCAGCGTACAAGGTCAGGGTCCGCACCGCGTACAATGGTTCGGACCAACTCGGGTGAGGCCGTCTTCAATACACGGAGCGGCAGAGCGTGCTTCTGTACTCGCGCAGACATCATGTACAACTAATGCTAGAACCCACAACTCTGCTCTTTTTATCCTTTTCCGGGCCACCTCCTGAATATATAACAGAGACAAATTCAACCATGATGTGGTATTAATTCTTTTTATTATCCCCATCATCAAACACACATACCCCAGCTGGGGGAGCCACTGTGGGTGTGTTTACATTATTTTTGCATGTAAACGTAGTGGGTCTCTCCGGGAAAGATTCCGGTCCGTAGTTGAGGTCGAAGAGCATATACCCGTGCTGAGGGGTTGTCGCATCTTTAAAGGCTTCCAACGCAAACGGTGTGCGGCCGGGATACATCTGTCTCGCCAGGTGCAGCAGTTGAGTGGTGTCTCTCGGGGTGTTGAAGACCACCAGATAGTGGACATTTAAGCTGATGTTCCGATGTTCTTTGTTTTTACTGAAAAGATTCTGCACAATGTAGATGATGCTGAGCCGTCGATGATGGCTACCTTTGCTAAAGAGTTGGGTGATCCGCGCATCCGTCTCCGTCATGAGATCATCCAGAACCACCAAGGTGTCGGGTTCCAAATCGGCCAGGTTAGGTAGGCCTTCCACGAACGTGATATGGGGCATTGCTGCATACGCTGCCTGCCATTCTTCGTAACACCACACGACTCGGGCAATGGGTGGGGTGATCATGCTGTCGGCGTGTTGAAGGAGCTTCCTTACGAAGTGCGTTTTGCTGGAGCCCGTCGGTCCTGCGATGACGCAAGTGAAGGGATGCTGCCACCGATGGTCCATGGTTCGAGCTGTATGCGCTGTCGTGGTAACCCGCTCTTGTAAATTTGGTACGAGTGAACTGGGGTGGTGGTGGGTACAACAACAACGTCGGTGGCCGTTGTCGATGGGCGTTCGCTGTGAGTGATGAAATCCGGTGGGTTTTGAGACGTAGTGGGTGTACTTGGTGTAGAGCTCGATGTGGACTGTATACTCGGTGTGGAGCTCGATGTGGCTTGTACACGTGGTGTAGTGGTGATGACTGGGCTCGTTTCGATCACGGGGTTGACTGGTGTAGAGAAGGTCTGTAGACTGGCTTGACTGCCACTCAAAGCTGGAGTTCTAAGTTGGTTAAGTAGAGTGCTGAGATAGGCTACGTCGTAAAACAATCCTCCGTACAACACACTCAGCAGGATTAGCACTATGACCACAAAGCCCACTTGCGCTTTGCGCGTTTTGGGAGACGCTGTGTTCAGAGGCAGCTGCTGTTGGTCCATAGCGCCGTGTTCATGGTCGAACGTGGAGTGAATGATGATGGTAGTGGTGTCTGGCTTTATAGTCGTTTCACTTGGTTGGCCGCGACCCAGGAATTGAAGGAACTGAGCCAGCCTTGCCATTTCAGGAAATGAAACAGTTTGCCACGGCGTCGGTCGGTTTTCAAAATCTGCTCCACCGTGTAGTAGTCTTGCTTTGTTTTTACGACAGGCTGTAATTCCTTGTCGTGAAACGTCCCTAGCAACGGTTCCCCTTGAAGATCTTCCAGTTCATAGATTCGCTGCTGTCGGGGTAGGCGGCGTTTAATCAGGAAGTACTCATCGCTCCGGTCGATACTTGGTGTAAGAACGCATTGTTAAGGCTTTTGTTGAGGCTTTTGTGCAGCTGAAAAGGGTCACGTCTAGACGCATTGTTGAGCTCAGACAGGCTATTGTAGGCTTTGTGTTGTGCGTTCTTACACCAAGTATAAACCATCGCTCCAGTTGGGCAAGTAACTTTTCTCAAATTGACCTTTGACTTTAACACCTCCTTCGGCGTTCGCTGCGATTGCCTGGGGTACAAGACACGCCGGATTTGGGCTTCATTGCGTTGGGTCACGGTAATGGGGGCTCTCTCTATACTCCGGTGATAGTCTCGATTGTAACCACTCTCAAGCTTCGGGAGAACATCGATGTACCGCCTTGTATTCTTATAGGTGAAATATTTATACCTGCGGCCTTTGAATGTCCTTTTGAACCTTTCCACAACGGAAGCCTTGGTCTCGTTGTACGTATGGAAGAAAAACACCTTCTGGGCTTTCAGAAACTTTTGGAACGGTCTGTTGAGGAATTCCATGCCTTCGTCGGTTTGCAAATACAAGGGTTTGCGCCCGGTCTTGAAGATGTCCTTGAACGCCGCTATGAGATTCGACCCCGTTTTCGTCCGGATGGGTACCACCCACGCATACTTTGACAGGATATCGATGCACGTCAAGATATAGCAATTCCCATCGTTGTGTTTGGCAAAGGCGCTCATATCGACCAAACCGCTTGCCACTGGGCATCTATACCACCCACGATGACCCGGTTCCGTAGAAAATGGCGACGGACAGATCGATGTAAGGTATAGGTGTCTTGTTTTTTAACCAATCTCGGACTTCGGTACGTTGTATCCCCTGTCTGTCGCGCAGACATCATGTACAACTAATGCTAGAACCCACAACTCTGCTCTTTTTATCCTTTTCCGGGCTACCTCCTGAATATATAACAGAGACAAATTCAACCATGATGTGGTATTAATTCTTTTTATTATCCCCATCATCAAACACACATACCCCAGATGGGGGAGCCACTGTGGGTGTGTTTACATTATTTTTGCATGTAAACGTAGTGGGTCTCTCCGGGAAAGATTCCGGTCCGTAGTTGAGGTCGAAGAGCATATACCCGTGCTGAGGGGTTGTCGCATCTTTAAAGGCTTCCAACGCAAACGGTGTGCGGCCGGGATACATCTGTCTCGCCAAGTGCAGCAGTTGAGTGGTGTCTCTCGGGGTGTTGAAGACCACCAGATAGTGGACATTTAAGCTGATGTTCCGATGTTCTTTGTTTTTACTGAAAAGATTCTGCACAATGTAGATGATGCTGAGCCGTCGATGATGGCTACCTTTGCTAAAGAGTTGGGTGACCTTCCCCGGCATCGATGGTACAGGTAAAACTTTGCAACGTTTGACTGTTCCATGATCCATGAAGTCTGTTAAATCGGGATGGAGGGGTGACAGGCCGTACGGGTCAAAGTATTCGCACTGCTGTTCTGTCAAGTACACGGCCACCCAATGTTCACCGGGCCGATCCATCGGGTCCATCTTGAGAACGTATGTAGCAGGATACATACGGTCTAATGGGAACACATCTCGGGCGAACACCCCTTGAAAGACCATACGTGTCCCTGAATCATTCTTCAGCACGGTATGTATATGTATCCATGTTAGGTGAAAAAGTCACACCGGACGTTGCGCGCCTTGTCCACTTGAATGATGTTGTCAAACTCAAATAATATTGAGGGTGGTCCCGAGGGCTCGTGCAAAGTGGATTTCCAACCGTAAATTACCTTGCTTGGCTAGGGCCAGCTGATGGTCGTTCTCTAAGGTGGGGGTCAGATCGAAACAGAACAACGTGTATCCGTTCGCGTAGTCCTCCCGACTTATCATATTCCCTTCGTCCTGGTTGATTTGACCGGTGGCTGTAAACAGGCTCTGATAGGCTCGAATGAAATTCCCCCGCCCAAAGTTCGTGTTAAGGCCGTGGCTGGGACCTGTTGTCCGTCCACATGCAGGGCCACAAAATTGATGCCGAAACGTTGAAAGTCAAACGGCTTCTCTGGGTAGTCTCCGCTGAAACTGGTATTTTCTACACAGGCCAGTATCAATCGTTTGGGTAGTTTCCCCAGGAACAGGTTTCCTTTGTTGGCGCTCATATTTCCAGCAGGCACAGAGAACACTTTGGTTTGTACACGTCGGATAGGGTACTGGGCTGGTTTTGTTTCCAAGGCTTTCATGTGTCCCAATTGAACGGCTGGATTCGGTTTCACTTTTCGGACATACAACACTGCGTCTTGGATGACAATCTTATAGTCAGCTGCATGCCCCTCTACTTTAGTGGCCATCAAGGCGAAGCTCGGAGGCGCCCGTATCAGTCGGATTTTGATGGGGATCTTGTTCAAGAGGTACCGGTCTTGCATGAAGAGGTCTGCGTGCAGTCGACCCATGAGATCCACCGAGACGCCGTTCGCGGTGAAAGCCTTTCGTTTGTTATATCCCACATTGTCCGCCGTGTCCAAGTGCTCGGCTGTGTCCTGGTAGAATAAAGCGGCTGTCAGCTGAGATACTTTAGCCTCTCGTCCATACGACAACAGTGTCTCGATGTAGGCTCGATAGGGGTGCGTGTTGGTCGAGTCACTGATGAGTTTGTTGCTGATAAAAATATCCAACTGTTGAAACATAGAGTGCAGCCAGAGATTCGTCGGGCCCACCGTTGTAACTTGGATGATTCTGGGGCCATCTCCAGTGACAACCTTGGCTTTCACATACAAATATGTATGGGCTAAATCCACATAGGCCGTATCTGCATTACTGATGTTGAACTCGATGGGCCCTGTTTCGTTGATGCTGGAGAGCGGGAGATGCTCCACCCATAATACTTGTTCGGCACTGGTCTGTGTAGGCGGAACGGTCCGCAAATCAAATTCACTGTTGGTGGAGGGACAGGACTCTGCGTGAATTAAGGACATGTTTAAGAAAAGATATCCTGGGTCCTCGATGTGCGTCGTCGCTGGGTCGGTCGTCGACTGGTGCGTGGTCTCGGTGGTGCAGCTCTTTTATTCCCTACGGTGCGTTGTGCTTTGGCCACCAAGACGCCTCCCGCTTCTTTGGCCTGCCGTTTCAAGGCTTCTTTGGGTGCCGTGCCACCCAAGACATCACCGGCGACTTGCAGTCCACTACGTACCGCTTGTTTGCCGATCGCTTTCACCCCACGCGTCACCAAGGGCAGGAACGTTTTGACGATGCTGCCGAGTATGTTCCCCAGCCCATGTCCTCGTTACATGCGTGCACCTGCAAATACCGGAAGGCCACCCCCGGCCTGTTGGGCATAATAGTCCATATAGCTGCGTGCATCGCACTCGTAAGGTACTTTCATTATACAAAGTGGGGAGCAAGTGCTTGTCGAAAATGAAGTGTCAGCACCACTTTTCCTCGTTCGAATACCACCGGTCGTCCCGCGTCATCTCTTATATCTACCGTGATAGTGTTGATGTCGGTTTGTCGTACGGGTAGGTAGAGCATGTGGGTGAAACTGTGGGTGATTTGATCTCCATACGTCTCTTTAATGGGGACCACCCGTAACAGAGGTGTGTTGATATCGCCCACGATGTGGTTGTCGACCATGTCCGAGTAGAAGTAGAGTCCGTACATACCCGACTTCATATCCATCGGGATGTGGCCATGGTCCTCGGATGGACCCCGTGTAGGTCGGGTGAACGAGACCCAGCATTTGCTGTAGGATAGGACTCAGTACGACACTCACGTTGGCGGTGAGGAGGATCTGTACCTTGTCGTTGTGTGCGTTGTAATCGAAGTCCACGTGATTCTTGAAGAGAAAGGATTTGACGGGTATTAAAGTATTCGTGACCTCCCGTAGAGCCTTATAATGTAACAGTCTTGTCAGCCCCTGCATGAACTCCTTGGGGGTATCGTATTGGCCTTCGGGGAGAGTGAGTCGGGTTAATTTGCCTTCGTAGGTCACCTCGTCCCACACTTCATTGGCTCGCACGTTGTACCACGAGTAAGGGTATTGGATATCCACGAGGCCACATTCCCATCGTCCAGGTAAATGCAACGGTTGCGGTAACTGGGTCACGTACTTGGTCAAGGTGTTGTCAGGAAACACATCTAGCGAACTGTTACTGGGTAGGGTGAGGTAAAACATGGCAACTGAGCTGTCCTGCTGCTGCTGTTGGTTTTAATAGGTGTTTCAGGCCTTGTGCGGTTGTGTCCGGCGTCGTGTTCGTCGCGGTGACTTGCTACGTGTCACGGCTCTGGAGATGTGGGGTGTCTTGATCAAGGGTGGTTTTTTAAAGGCGTGAAAAGAAGGTGCCCATTGTTGTGGTGTTTTGGGGGGTGACTCCGGTTCCCACTCGGCTTCCCAAGAAGGTAGTGGGCCACTCGGCGATTGCTGGATCCGCTGCATCCAGGCCCAGCGCTGGGGGTTCCCCACCAATTCCTGTGGTACATGCATGTCTTTCAAGCCTTGAGCGAAGACATCCCATCCTTGAGGATCCGTGTGCGACCTGCGTTGAGGCATCAGGTCATTCACTAAATCCGTCATGTGGGTATTCTGTTTCATCCGTTGTAATACCAGGCCAGCTTGTTTCTTGAACGATGCAGGTACACTCTTCAGGACTTCATCTTCCACCCACTGTGGGGCTGTGGGTGGTACCCTTGGTAATGGCGGCTGTTGGAGCGGCGCTGAGGTCGGCGATGTGTCGCGTGGTGGTGGTGGTGGTGGTGGGGTAGAGAGGGTTTTGTATTGGTCCATGAATGTCATGTACCGTTGAAGCGTCTCATTGTACCGTTGTACTTTCTCACTGTCGCTTAACCCTTGTCTTTGTAAGATCTGTTGCATCTCTTCATCGAGGGTGTTTATGGCCTTCACCGTAGGTGGGACAGGGTAGGGCGATTGGAGGTTTTGAAGGAGCCGTGGTTCGACGAGGACCATTTTTTTCGTGTGGTTCATTGTCGGCCGAAGAGCCCACCCAATACTGGATCCAACACGGAAGCGGCCAACGGTGCTAAGATGGCCCCGAGAAAGCCGCCTTTCTGTAACACCGTTTTCTTTTGTGTTTGAGAGACTCGCTTCTGGACTAGGGTTCGGAGACCTGTCTTATGCTTGGTCAACTTGGTCTTCTGAGCCGGAGTCAGTGGTACGTTGCCTTTTAACAGGTTGTACCCTATCTCGCACAGCCAGCGTACAAGGTCAGGGTCCGCACCGCGTACAATGGTTCGGACCAACTCGGGTGAGGCCGTCTTCAATACACGGAGCGGCAGAGCGTGCTTCTGTACTCGCGCAGACATCATGTACAACTAATGCTAGAACCCACAACTCTGCTCTTTTTATCCTTTTCCGGGCTACCTCCTGAATATATAACAGAGACAAATTCAACCATGATGTGGTATTAATTCTTTTTATTATCCCCATCATCAAACACACATACCCCAGCTGGGGGAGCCACTGTGGGTGTGTTTACATTATTTTTGCATGTAAACGTAGTGGGTCTCTCCGGGAAAGATTCCGGTCCGTAGTTGAGGTCGAAGAGCATATACCCGTGCTGAGGGGTTGTCGCATCTTTAAAGGCTTCCAACGCAAACGGTGTGCGGCCGGGATACATCTGTCTCGCCAAGTGCAGCAGTTGAGTGGTGTCTCTCGGGGTGTTGAAGACCACCAGATAGTGGACATTTAAGCTGATGTTCCGATGTTCTTTGTTTTTACTGAAAAGATTCTGCACAATGTAGATGATGCTGAGCCGTCGATGATGGCTACCTTTGCTAAAGAGTTGGGTGACCCGCGCATCCGTCTCCGCCATGAGATCATCCAGAACCACCAAGGTGTCGGGTTCCAAATCGGCCAGGTTAGGTAGGCCTTCCACGAACGTGATATGGGGCATTGCTGCATACGCTGCCTGCCATTCTTCGTAACACCACACGACTCGGGCAATGGGTGGGGTGATCATGCTGTCGGCGTGTTGAAGGAGCTTCCTTACGAAGTGCGTTTTGCTGGAGCCCGTCGGTCCTGCGATGACGCAAGTGAAGGGATGCTGCCACCGATGGTCCATGGTTCGAGCTGTATGCGCTGTCGTGGTAACCCGCTCTTGTAAATTTGGTACGAGTGAACTGGGGTGGTGGTGGGTACAACAACAACGTCGGTGGCCGTTGTCGATGGGCGTTCGCTGTGAGTGATGAAATCCGGTGGGTTTTGAGACGTAGTGGGTGTACTTGGTGTAGAGCTCGATGTGGACTGTATACTCGGTGTGGAGCTCGATGTGGCTTGTACACGTGGTGTAGTGGTGATGACTGGGCTCGTTTCGATCACGGGGTTGACTGGTGTAGAGAAGGTCTGTAGACTGGCTTGACTGCCACTCAAAGCTGGAGTTCTAAGTTGGTTAAGTAGAGTGCTGAGATAGGCTACGTCGTAAAACACTCCTCCGTACAACACACTCAGCAGGATTAGCACTATGACCACAAAGCCCACTTGCGCTTTGCGCGTTTTGGGAGACGCTGTGTTCAGAGGCAGCTGCTGTTGGTCCATAGCGCCGTGTTCATGGTCGAACGTGGAGTGAATGATGATGGTAGTGGTGTCTGGCTTTATAGTCGTTTCACCTGGTTGGCCGCGACCCAGGAATTGAAGGAACTGAGCCAGCCTTGCCATTTCAGGAAATGAAACAGTTTGCCACGGCGTCGGTCGGTTTTCAAAATCTGCTCCACCGTGTAGTAGTCTTGCTTTGTTTTTACGACAGGCTGTAATTCCTTGTCGTGAAACGTCCCTAGCAACGGTTCCCCTTGAAGATCTTCCAGTTCATAGATTCGCTGCTGTCGGGGTAGGCGGCGTTTAATCAGGAAGTACTCATCGCTCCGGTCGATACTTGGTGTAAGAACGCATTGTTAAGGCTTTTGTTGAGGCTTTTGTGCAGCTGAAAAGGGTCACGTCTAGACGCATTGTTGAGCTCAGACAGGCTATTGTAGGCTTTGTGTTGTGCGTTCTTACACCAAGTATAAACCATCGCTCCAGTTGGGCAAGTAACTTTTCTCAAATTGACCTTTGACTTTAACACCTCCTTCGGCGTTCGCTGCGATTGCCTGGGGTACAAGACACGCCGGATTTGGGCTTCATTGCGTTGGGTCACGGTAATGGGGGCTCTCTCTATACTCCGGTGATAGTCTCGATTGTAACCACTCTCAAGCTTCGGGAGAACATCGATGTACCGCCTTGTATTCTTATAGGTGAAATATTTATACCTGCGGCCTTTGAATGTCCTTTTGAACCTTTCCACAACGGAAGCCTTGGTCTCGTTGTACGTATGGAAGAAAAACACCTTCTGGGCTTTCAGAAACTTTTGGAACGGTCTGTTGAGGAATTCCATGCCTTCGTCGGTTTGCAAATACAAGGGTTTGCGCCCGGTCTTGAAGATGTCCTTGAACGCCGCTATGAGATTCGACCCCGTTTTCGTCCGGATGGGTACCACCCACGCATACTTTGACAGGATATCGATGCACGTCAAGATATAGCAATTCCCATCGTTGTGTTTGGCAAAGGCGCTCATATCGACCAAACCGCTTGCCACTGGGCATCTATACCACCCACGATGACCCGGTTCCGTAGAAAATGGCGACGGACAGATCGATGTAAGGTATAGGTGTCTTGTTTTTTAACCAATCTCGGACTTCGGTACGTTGTATCCCCTGTCTGTCGCGCAGACATCATGTACAACTAATGCTAGAACCCACAACTCTGCTCTTTTTATCCTTTTCCGGGCTACCTCCTGAATATATAACAGAGACAAATTCAACCATGATGTGGTATTAATTCTTTTTATTATCCCCATCATCAAACACACATACCCAAGATGGGGGAGCCACTGTGGGTGTGTTTACATTATTTTTGCATGTAAACGTAGTGGGTCTCTCCGGGAAAGATTCCGGTCCGTAGTTGAGGTCGAAGAGCATATACCCGTGCTGAGGGGTTGTCGCATCTTTAAAGGCTTCCAACGCAAACGGTGTGCGGCCGGGATACATCTGTCTCGCCAGGTGCAGCAGTTGAGTGGTGTCTCTCGGGGTGTTGAAGACCACCAGATAGTGGACATTTAAGCTGATGTTCCGATGTTCTTTGTTTTTACTGAAAAGATTCTGCACAATGTAGATGATGCTGAGCCGTCGATGATGGCTACCTTTGCTAAAGAGTTGGGTGACCTTCCCCGGCATCGATGGTACAGGTAAAACTTTGCAACGTTTGACTGTTCCATGATCCATGAAGTCTGTTAAATCGGGATGGAGGGGTGACAGGCCGTACGGGTCAAAGTATTCGCACTGCTGTTCTGTCAAGTACACGGCCACCCAATGTTCACCGGGCCGATCCATCGGGTCCATCTTGAGAACGTATGTAGCAGGATACATACGGTCTAATGGGAACACATCTCGGGCGAACACCCCTTGAAAGACCATACGTGTCCCTGAATCATTCTTCAGCACGGTATGTATATGTATCCATGTTAGGTGAAAAAGTCACACCGGACGTTGCGCGCCTTGTCCACTTGAATGATGTTGTCAAACTCAAATAATATTGAGGGTGGTCCCGAGGGCTCGTGCAAAGTGGATTTCCAACCGTAAATTACCTTGCTTGGCTAGGGCCAGCTGATGGTCGTTCTCTAAGGTGGGGGTCAGATCGAAACAGAACAACGTGTATCCGTTCGCGTAGTCCTCCCGACTTATCATATTCCCTTCGTCCTGGTTGATTTGACCGGTGGCTGTAAACAGGCTCTGATAGGCTCGAATGAAATCCCCCCGCCCAAAGTTCGTGTTAAGGCCGTGGCTGGGACCTGTTGTCCGTCCACATGCAGGGCCACAAAATTGATGCCGAAACGTTGAAAGTCAAACGGCTTCTCTGGGTAGTCTCCGCTGAAACTGGTATTTTCTACACAGGCCAGTATCAATCGTTTGGGTAGTTTCCCCAGGAACAGGTTTCCTTTGTTGGCGCTCATATTTCCAGCAGGCACAGAGAACACTTTGGTTTGTACACGTCGGATAGGGTACTGGGCTGGTTTTGTTTCCAAGGCTTTCATGTGTCCCAATTGAACGGCTGGATTCGGTTTCACTTTTCGGACATACAACACTGCGTCTTGGATGACAATCTTATAGTCAGCTGCATGCCCCTCTACTTTAGTGGCCATCAAGGCGAAGCTCGGAGGCGCCCGTATCAGTCGGATTTTGATGGGGATCTTGTTCAAGAGGTACCGGTCTTGCATGAAGAGGTCTGCGTGCAGTCGACCCATGAGATCCACCGAGACGCCGTTCGCGGTGAAAGCCTTTCGTTTGTTATATCCCACATTGTCCGCCGTGTCCAAGTGCTCGGCTGTGTCCTGGTAGAATAAAGCGGCTGTCAGCTGAGATACTTTAGCCTCTCGTCCATACGACAACAGTGTCTCGATGTAGGCTCGATAGGGGTGCGTGTTGGTCGAGTCACTGATGAGTTTGTTGCTGATAAAAATATCCAACTGTTGAAACATAGAGTGCAGCCAGAGATTCGTCGGGCCCACCGTTGTAGCTTGGATGATTCTGGGGCCATCTCCAGTGACAACCTTGGCTTTCACATACAAATATGTATGGGCTAAATCCACATAGGCCGTATCTGCATTACTGATGTTGAACTCGATGGGCCCTGTTTCGTTGATGCTGGAGAGCGGGAGATGCTCCACCCATAATACTTGTTCGGCACTGGTCTGTGTAGGCGGAACGGTCCGCAAATCAAATTCACTGTTGGTGGAGGGACAGGACTCTGCGTGAATTAAGGACATGTTTAAGAAAAGATATCCTGGGTCCTCGATGTGCGTCGTCGCTGGGTCGGTCGTCGACTGGTGCGTGGTCTCGGTGGTGCAGCTCTTTTATTCCCTACGGTGCGTTGTGCTTTGGCCACCAAGACGCCTCCCGCTTCTTTGGCCTGCCGTTTCAAGGCTTCTTTGGGTGCCGTGCCACCCAAGACATCACCGGCGACTTGCAGTCCACTACGTACCGCTTGTTTGCCGATCGCTTTCACCCCACGCGTCACCAAGGGCAGGAACGTTTTGACGATGCTGCCGAGTATGTTCCCCAGCCCATGTCCTCGTTACATGCGTGCACCTGCAAATACCGGAAGGCCACCCCCGGCCTGTTGGGCATAATAGTCCATATAGCTGCGTGCATCGCACTCGTAAGGTACTTTCATTATACAAAGTGGGGAGCAAGTGCTTGTCGAAAATGAAGTGTCAGCACCACTTTTCCTCGTTCGAATACCACCGGTCGTCCCGCGTCATCTCTTATATCTACCGTGATAGTGTTGATGTCGGTTTGTCGTACGGGTAGGTAGAGCATGTGGGTGAAACTGTGGGTGATTTGATCTCCATACGTCTCTTTAATGGGGACCACCCGTAACAGAGGTGTGTTGATATCGCCCACGATGTGGTTGTCGACCATGTCCGAGTAGAAGTAGAGTCCGTACATACCCGACTTCATATCCATCGGGATGTGGCCATGGTCCTCGGATGGACCCCGTGTAGGTCGGGTGAACGAGACCCAGCATTTGCTGTAGGATAGGACTCAGTACGACACTCACGTTGGCGGTGAGGAGGATCTGTACCTTGTCGTTGTGTGCGTTGTAATCGAAGTCCACGTGATTCTTGAAGAGAAAGGATTTGACGGGTATTAAAGTATTCGTGACCTCCCGTAGAGCCTTATAATGTAACAGTCTTGTCAGCCCCTGCATGAACTCCTTGGGGGTATCGTATTGGCCTTCGGGGAGAGTGAGTCGGGTTAATTTGCCTTCGTAGGTCACCTCGTCCCACACTTCATTGGCTCGCACGTTGTACCACGAGTAAGGGTATTGGATATCCACGAGGCCACATTCCCATCGTCCAGGTAAATGCAACGGTTGCGGTAACTGGGTCACGTACTTGGTCAAGGTGTTGTCAGGAAACACATCTAGCGAACTGTTACTGGGTAGGGTGAGGTAAAACATGGCAACTGAGCTGTCCTGCTGCTGCTGTTGGTTTTAATAGGTGTTTCAGGCCTTGTGCGGTTGTGTCCGGCGTCGTGTTCGTCGCGGTGACTTGCTACGTGTCACGGCTCTGGAGATGTGGGGTGTCTTGATCAAGGGTGGTTTTTTAAAGGCGTGAAAAGAAGGTGCCCATTGTTGTGGTGTTTTGGGGGGTGACTCCGGTTCCCACTCGGCTTCCCAAGAAGGTAGTGGGCCACTCGGCGATTGCTGGATCCGCTGCATCCAGGCCCAGCGCTGGGGGTTCCCCACCAATTCCTGTGGTACATGCATGTCTTTCAAGCCTTGAGCGAAGACATCCCATCCTTGAGGATCCGTGTGCGACCTGCGTTGAGGCATCAGGTCATTCACTAAATCCGTCATGTGGGTATTCTGTTTCATCCGTTGTAATACCAGGCCAGCTTGTTTCTTGAACGATGCAGGTACACTCTTCAGGACTTCATCTTCCACCCACTGTGGGGCTGTGGGTGGTACCCTTGGTAATGGCGGCTGTTGGAGCGGCGCTGAGGTCGGCGATGTGTCGCGTGGTGGTGGTGGTGGTGGTGGGGTAGAGAGGGTTTTGTATTGGTCCATGAATGTCATGTACCGTTGAAGCGTCTCATTGTACCGTTGTACTTTCTCACTGTCGCTTAACCCTTGTCTTTGTAAGATCTGTTGCATCTCTTCATCGAGGGTGTTTATGGCCTTCACCGTAGGTGGGACAGGGTAGGGCGATTGGAGGTTTTGAAGGAGCCGTGGTTCGACGAGGACCATTTTTTTCGTGTGGTTCATTGTCGGCCGAAGAGCCCACCCAATACTGGATCCAACACGGAAGCGGCCAACGGTGCTAAGATGGCCCCGAGAAAGCCGCCTTTCTGTAACACCGTTTTCTTTTGTGTTTGAGAGACTCGCTTCTGGACTAGGGTTCGGAGACCTGTCTTATGCTTGGTCAACTTGGTCTTCTGAGCCGGAGTCAGTGGTACGTTGCCTTTTAACAGGTTGTACCCTATCTCGCACAGCCAGCGTACAAGGTCAGGGTCCGCACCGCGTACAATGGTTCGGACCAACTCGGGTGAGGCCGTCTTCAATACACGGAGCGGCAGAGCGTGCTTCTGTACTCGCGCAGACATCATGTACAACTAATGCTAGAACCCACAACTCTGCTCTTTTTATCCTTTTCCGGGCTACCTCCTGAATATATAACAGAGACAAATTCAACCATGATGTGGTATTAATTCTTTTTATTATCCCCATCATCAAACACACATACCCCAGCTGGGGGAGCCACTGTGGGTGTGTTTACATTATTTTTGCATGTAAACGTAGTGGGTCTCTCCGGGAAAGATTCCGGTCCGTAGTTGAGGTCGAAGAGCATATACCCGTGCTGAGGGGTTGTCGCATCTTTAAAGGCTTCCAACGCAAACGGTGTGCGGCCGGGATACATCTGTCTCGCCAAGTGCAGCAGTTGAGTGGTGTCTCTCGGGGTGTTGAAGACCACCAGATAGTGGACATTTAAGCTGATGTTCCGATGTTCTTTGTTTTTACTGAAAAGATTCTGCACAATGTAGATGATGCTGAGCCGTCGATGATGGCTACCTTTGCTAAAGAGTTGGGTGACCCGCGCATCCGTCTCCGCCATGAGATCATCCAGAACCACCAAGGTGTCGGATTCCAAATCGGCCAGGTTAGGTAGGCCTTCCACGAACGTGATATGGGGCATTGCTGCATACGCTGCCTGCCATTCTCCGTAACACCACACGACTCGGGCAATGGGTGGGGTGATCATGCTGTCGGCGTGTTGAAGGAGCTTCCTTACGAAGTGCGTTTTGCTGGAGCCCGTCGGTCCTGCGATGACGCAAGTGAAGGGATGCTGCCACCGATGGTCCATGGTTCGAGCTGTATGCGCTGTCGTGGTAACCCGCTCTTGTAAATTTGGTACGAGTGAACTGGGGTGGTGGTGGGTACAACAACAACGTCGGTGGCCGTTGTCGATGGGCGTTCGCTGTGAGTGATGAAATCCGGTGGGTTTTGAGACGTAGTGGGTGTACTTGGTGTAGAGCTCGATGTGGACTGTATACTCGGTGTGGAGCTCGATGTGGCTTGTACACGTGGTGTAGTGGTGATGACTGGGCTCGTTTCGATCACGGGGTTGACTGGTGTAGAGAACGTCTGTAGACTGGCTTGACTGCCACTCAAAGCTGGAGTTCTAAGTTGGTTAAGTAGAGTGCTGAGATAGGCTACGTCGTAAAACACTCCTCCGTACAACACACTCAGCAGGATTAGCACTATGACCACAAAGCCCACTTGCGCTTTGCGCGTTTTGGGAGACGCTGTGTTCAGAGGCAGCTGCTGTTGGTCCATAGCGCCGTGTTCATGGTCGAACGTGGAGTGAATGATGATGGTAGTGGTGTCTGGCTTTATAGTCGTTTCACCTGGTTGGCCGCGACCCAGGAATTGAAGGAACTGAGCCAGCCTTGCCATTTCAGGAAATGAAACAGTTTGCCACGGCGTCGGTCGGTTTTCAAAATCTGCTCCACCGTGTAGTAGTCTTGCTTTGTTTTTACGACAGGCTGTAATTCCTTGTCGTGAAACGTCCCTAGCAACGGTTCCCCTTGAAGATCTTCCAGTTCATAGATTCGCTGCTGTCGGGGTAGGCGGCGTTTAATCAGGAAGTACTCATCGCTCCGGTCGATACTTGGTGTAAGAACGCATTGTTAAGGCTTTTGTTGAGGCTTTTGTGCAGCTGAAAAGGGTCACGTCTAGACGCATTGTTGAGCTCAGACAGGCTATTGTAGGCTTTGTGTTGTGCGTTCTTACACCAAGTATAAACCATCGCTCCAGTTGGGCAAGTAACTTTTCTCAAATTGACCTTTGACTTTAACACCTCCTTCGGCGTTCGCTGCGATTGCCTGGGGTACAAGACACGCCGGATTTGGGCTTCATTGCGTTGGGTCACGGTAATGGGGGCTCTCTCTATACTCCGGTGATAGTCTCGATTGTAACCACTCTCAAGCTTCGGGAGAACATCGATGTACCGCCTTGTATTCTTATAGGTGAAATATTTATACCTGCGGCCTTTGAATGTCCTTTTGAACCTTTCCACAACGGAAGCCTTGGTCTCGTTGTACGTATGGAAGAAAAACACCTTCTGGGCTTTCAGAAACTTTTGGAACGGTCTGTTGAGGAATTCCATGCCTTCGTCGGTTTGCAAATACAAGGGTTTGCGCCCGGTCTTGAAGATGTCCTTGAACGCCGCTATGAGATTCGACCCCGTTTTCGTCCGGATGGGTACCACCCACGCATACTTTGACAGGATATCGATGCACGTCAAGATATAGCAATTCCCATCGTTGTGTTTGGCAAAGGCGCTCATATCGACCAAACCGCTTGCCACTGGGCATCTATACCACCCACGATGACCCGGTTCCGTAGAAAATGGCGACGGACAGATCGATGTAAGGTATAGGTGTCTTGTTTTTTAACCAATCTCGGACTTCGGTACGTTGTATCCCCTGTCTGTCGCGCAGACATCATGTACAACTAATGCTAGAACCCACAACTCTGCTCTTTTTATCCTTTTCCGGGCTACCTCCTGAATATATAACAGAGACAAATTCAACCATGATGTGGTATTAATTCTTTTTATTATCCCCATCATCAAACACACATACCCAAGATGGGGGAGCCACTGTGGGTGTGTTTACATTATTTTTGCATGTAAACGTAGTGGGTCTCTCCGGGAAAGATTCCGGTCCGTAGTTGAGGTCGAAGAGCATATACCCGTGCTGAGGGGTTGTCGCATCTTTAAAGGCTTCCAACGCAAACGGTGTGCGGCCGGGATACATCTGTCTCGCCAAGTGCAGCAGTTGAGTGGTGTCTCTCGGGGTGTTGAAGACCACCAGATAGTGGACATTTAAGCTGATGTTCCGATGTTCTTTGTTTTTACTGAAAAGATTCTGCACAATGTAGATGATGCTGAGCCGTCGATGATGGCTACCTTTGCTAAAGAGTTGGGTGACCCGCGCATCCGTCTCCGCCATGAGATCATCCAGAACCACCAAGGTGTCGGGTTCCAAATCGGCCAGGTTAGGTAGGCCTTCCACGAACATGATATGGGGCATTGCTGCATACGCTGCCTGCCATTCTCCGTAACACCACACGACTCGGGCAATGGGTGGGGTGATCATGCTGTCGGCGTGTTGAAGGAGCTTCCTTACGAAGTGCGTTTTGCTGGAGCCCGTCGGTCCTGCGATGACGCAAGTGAAGGGATGCTGCCACCGATGGTCCATGGTTCGAGCTGTATGCGCTGTCGTGGTAACCCGCTCTTGTAAATTTGGTACGAGTGAACTGGGGTGGTGGTGGGTACAACAACAACGTCGGTGGCCGTTGTCGATGGGCGTTCGCTGTGAGTGATGAAATCCGGTGGGTTTTGAGACGTAGTGGGTGTACTTGGTGTAGAGCTCGATGTGGACTGTATACTCGGTGTGGAGCTCGATGTGGCTTGTACACGTGGTGTAGTGGTGATGACTGGGCTCGTTTCGATCACGGGGTTGACTGGTGTAGAGAAGGTCTGTAGACTGGCTTGACTGCCACTCAAAGCTGGAGTTCTAAGTTGGTTAAGTAGAGTGCTGAGATAGGCTACGTCGTAAAACACTCCTCCGTACAACACACTCAGCAGGATTAGCACTATGACCACAAAGCCCACTTGCGCTTTGCGCGTTTTGGGAGACGCTGTGTTCAGAGGCAGCTGCTGTTGGTCCATAGCGCCGTGTTCATGGTCGAACGTGGAGTGGATGATGATGGTAGTGGTGTCTGGCTTTATAGTCGTTTCACCTGGTTGGCCGCGACCCAGGAATTGAAGGAACTGAGCCAGCCTTGCCATTTCAGGAAATGAAACAGTTTGCCACGGCGTCGGTCGGTTTTCAAAATCTGCTCCACCGTGTAGTAGTCTTGCTTTGTTTTTACGACAGACTGTAATTCCTTGTCGTGAAACGTCCCTAGCAACGGTTCCCCTTGAAGATCTTCCAGTTCATAGATTCGCTGCTGTCGGGGTAGGCGGCGTTTAATCAGGAAGTACTCATCGCTCCGGTCGATACTTGGTGTAAGAACGCATTGTTAAGGCTTTTGTTGAGGCTTTTGTGCAGCTGAAAAGGGTCACGTCTAGACGCATTGTTGAGCTCAGACAGGCTATTGTAGGCTTTGTGTTGTGCGTTCTTACACCAAGTATAAACCATCGCTCCAGTTGGGCAAGTAACTTTTCTCAAATTGACCTTTGACTTTAACACCTCCTTCGGCGTTCGCTGCGATTGCCTGGGGTACAAGACACGCCGGATTTGGGCTTCATTGCGTTGGGTCACGGTAATGGGGGCTCTCTCTATACTCCGGTGATAGTCTCGATTGTAACCACTCTCAAGCTTCGGGAGAACATCGATGTACCGCCTTGTATTCTTATAGGTGAAATATTTATACCTGCGGCCTTTGAATGTCCTTTTGAACCTTTCCACAACGGAAGCCTTGGTCTCGTTGTACGTATGGAAGAAAAACACCTTCTGGGCTTTCAGAAACTTTTGGAACGGTCTGTTGAGGAATTCCATGCCTTCGTGGGTTTGCAAATACAAGGGTTTGCGCCCGGTCTTGAAGATGTCCTTGAACGCCGCTATGAGATTCGACCCCGTTTTCGTCCGGATGGGTACCACCCACGCATACTTTGACAGGATATCGATGCACGTCAAGATATAGCAATTCCCATCGTTGTGTTTGGCAAAGGCGCTCATATCGACCAAACCGCTTGCCACTGGGCATCTATACCACCCACGATGACCCGGTTCCGTAGAAAATGGCGACGGACAGATCGATGTAAGGTATAGGTGTCTTGTTTTTTAACCAATCTCGGACTTCGGTACGTTGTATCCCCTGGGGTTTGGCCGCTCGATAGAGAGCCGACAATGCACTATAGGCCGCCGGACTGTCGGGAGTGTAGTATAAGTTATCCAACACCTTGTCCCCGCTCTTCATGGTGGCAAATGATGATGGACCTTGGCTCTATCGTTTATTTATAACGGGTATATCTTGGGCCCGAGTTTCTTTCTGATTTTCTTCGTTGGCTTCTGCCAGCACATTGTCCATGGTAAATGACCAGTCCAACTCGTCGGATGACCGTTCTTCCTCCGTAAGCACTTGATCCACATCTGCCACGGCATTTTCCAATGAAGACCATAGAACAGGGTGAAGGGTAAAATGCACTGTACCCCCATCTAGCCGAGCCAATTGAGCAAAGAAGGGGCCGCGTCGGATGTACACATCGTGACACAAGTGGATCATGAGATCGCCGTCCAGTTCACCAGACAACACCCGTTTGAATTTGGTCCAGCCCTCCCGGGACAGACGAATATGAGCCGGGCACGGTTGTGTAGGGTCTGCATCACAGATGTCTCCCACCTCCTCTATGATATCGACCTTATCCGCATAGACGTGCAGGAAAACCTCGGGTGTCAAGTTGAGATACGCCCGTATTATATGCTCCGTCATGGTCAGTACGTGAATGGTACAAGATTTGACTGTCTCTCGTATTTATAGGGAGAATTATGACGTGAGATCAAAGGATCGGGTGGTCATGTCACTAGGCTGTCTCGTCTGTCTCCGCTTCATCCCTGGGGTTGGTAATTTGTTCGTTGGGTTCTGCCGCCGCTTCACTCAGGGCACGAGCCCAGCCCAACTGAACATAGACGTGTAACCCCACCCGGGGTGTAAGGGAAAGGATGGCTCGTAGGACTGGTGACATGGTTGACCCAATGACGAACGGTGAATGACACACACTCTGAGTGTCTCTCGTATTTATGGTCAGGTCCCTCGGTGACATGGTTGACGCAATGGCGATCGGTGAATGACGCACACTGTGATTGGCCCTCGTATATATCGGTTGCACATAAGCGCATCTGTGGAGGCTCTGAGGAGCCGTTCTTTTTCTGTCGTTGTCATTGCCACAGTGTCAGGGTCAATAGGCCAAAGACCATTACTAGGCCAACGAGTCGTCGCTGGTTCCGGCGTGAGCGCTCGTGGTCCATAGTCCGGGCATCAAGGATGGCTGTCATAGTCCAGTAGTGGTGAGTGATAGCACACCTCTCCATCGAGTGCACTCTGTCGATGACCGCTTCTGTGAACTCTTTCAGGATCTGGCGTCGCCCCTCGTTGTCGTCACCATCTGCAAATATGGACCGAACCACTGCTCGGTAATCGGTGAGTGAATTAACCACGGTCGCATGCTGTAAAATGCGAGTCGCATAGGGTGGGTCTCCGTCATGGCTGTGCTACCGTAGTAATGGGGGTGTGGGATCCAGAGGACGTGTTTTATAGACCATGTCACACATGCGCACCTATACGTAGCTCTACGGGTGTAGTCCGAGATACGTACTATTCTGATTGGTTAGTCCAAAAAGAGAGCAACAACAACAACAAAGATTACAGGTCAATCCTTTTATTATCCCCTCCATCACAGTACATCCTCGCTGGAGGAACCGCTATGGGTGTGTTTACATGCGGATTTTAAAGGTTAAAAGTTAAAGCTCATGTCAGCGCTTAACGGTCATTTCCGGTCACGTGAGAGTAAACATGGAAAAACCCGGATGTAAGATGAGGACCTGTGCATTCCATGGGGGTTTCGGGAGGGCGCTTAAAGGCTATCTATTGTCCCGAAGAGGGCCGAACCTAGCCGGAAAGGGGACCTTTGACCTTTTGACCCGAAATTCACCCGCGCACTTCCGGTGATGCTGCGCAGGCGTGCGGCCGGATAACCCGCGCGCGCTGCGACCGGGCCGGGCCGTGACGGGGAAAATCCGGACCCTACGTCTAACGGAAAATTGGAACTCTTCTGTGTTCGGAGGTAGTTTTGGTGAAACCGGAAGTGACGTCACACACTTGCGCAGAACCCACACCACCAAACCACAACCATGGACCCATAGTGGTTTAGTACCCCAAACACACCCCCACGCACCCCAAAACACCTGCTTTCTATACTACGACCAGACTGCGCATGCGCAGACTATTGAACACGGATGACACATTAGTCCAGTCGGATGCTGCTTCACGAGAGCTTCAAAATAAGACCTCATACGACTCCATCGGATCAATAGTGACCCATGTCAGCCCCAAAATGTCTATTTCCATACACTTGGTATACTGCGCATGCGCAGATTGACGTCAGTTTTACGTCACATCCACCCAGTCGTATGCTCCTCCACGAATGCTCCACATTGGTACCTCACTCGACCCCATCAGACCATTAGGGGCCCGGTCGCCCCCAAAACGTTCCTTCCAATGCACTTTTCCCACAATTCCCTGTCTGCGCATGCGTAGAATGTTGAACACGGACGACACACTAGTCCAGGGGGATGCTCCCTCACGACTGCTTTACATTGATACCTCACTCGACTCCATCGGACCAATAGACGCCCACCTAGACCCCAAAACGTCTATTTCCATACACTTTGTCCACTGCGCATGCGCAGAATGACATCAGTTCCACGTCAAACTCATTCCCTCAGATGCTCCTTCACGAATGCTTCACAGTGATACCTCATACGACTCCATAGGACCAATAGTGGCCCACCTAGACCCCAAAACGTCTATTTCCATACACTTTGTCTACTGCGCATGCGCAGAATGACATCAGTTCCACGTCAAACTCATTCCCTCAGATGCTCCTTTGCGAATGCTTCACAGCGACACCTCATACGACTCCATAGGACCAAAAGTGGCCCACCTAGACCCCAAAACGTCTATTTCCATACACTTTGTCTACTGCGCATGCGCAGAATGACGTCAGTTCCACTTCACACTCACCCCGTCGGATGCTCCTTCACGACTGCTTCACATTGATACCTGATACGACTCCATAGGACCAATAGTTACCCACCTAGACCCCAAAACGTGTATTTCCATACACTTTGTCTACTGCGTATGCGCAGAACGACGTCAGTTCCACGTCACACCCATCACAGTGGATACGCCTTCACGAATGCTTCATATTGATACCTCATACGACCCAATCGGACCATGCAGCGTATTTGAAGTTTTGGGATTACTTTTTCTCCGCGGAGGCAGACCGCATCACCGCCAAACCGCATCACCGCGGAGGAATCCCCTAACATGACTAAACATGATCCAAGGTCATGCACTCCCCGTGATGGAAAAACCCCAGAACCAAGGCATGCAGACGAGGTCAAAATACTCGCTTCTGATTGGCTGACGCAAGGGTCAAAGGTCACGTGATATGCTAATTTTTTATGTCAACTCGCGCTGTAATGCGCACTGTATACTACGAAAAACCCCAAATACAAGTCAGTACATGCATCCCATAGGTCACGCCCGATTCACGCAGATCGGAAGTGACGTCATACACATGCGCACTCCCGGTCATGGAAAAAACCCAGACACAAGTCAGTACATGCATTCCATACAGTTAAACATTGATTGATTGAAATTGTAGTTTAAGGGCCGCTTCCCATTCGGATTTCGCGGCCCATCAACTCAATGTTTTATTTGGATTTCGCGGTACATTTCTTTGTTTTCTTTTAATATCTTTTCCAGCGCTAAATATATAAATAAATAAATGAATAAATAAATAAATAATGATAGATAACAATGATAGATTAGCAGGAGATATAAATAGAAGTAAATAAGAGTCGCTATGTACAAGTTCGTAAGTCTCTCTCGGGGTTTTTTGGTTAAGCTATACTAGTAAATATGAGTTCACTGTAGGTCTAATCGCGTGGATGATTCCTTTGTCTTGGTACCCCTTTGTACGCACAAAGCCGTCCAGAAAAAACTGGGAGAACCATGGACGTCTTCAGGATTTTTCTAATCGACTTCCCTAACGACGCCCTTGGGAACAGGGTGGGTTCTTCCAGAAATCTGTGCCTGTAACAATTGCTTGGAGTGTGTATTGGGGCACAGGACGGCAGGTCTACGTCCTATATTGTGTGAAAGTCAAAGGATGATATTCTGTGTTGTGGCGTCATTTCGGTGTCATATATAGCGTGTCTGTGTGGTTTAGGATTTGGTATTCTGGTTGCTCAGTTCGGTGGGGTAGCGTGTCTGGCGTGGTACAGGGTCGAGTATTCTGGACGTTCTTGTGGACCGACGATGATGATCTTCATCATGTTCATCTCCATTTGGTGCTGTTTCATAATATTTGTCGTCATCGGTGCTCTGTTTCATGGCTGGTCTTACTCGTGTGTTGTCTTCAGTGTGCTGTGCCTGTATTACAAAGAATAGAAGAGTTTGTAGTTTCTTGTTTTCTGGCGTTATTTTTTGCCATCGACTGGCACTATCGTGATCTAAGTCACACATGATCAATAGCAATAAATAATTAGGTACTAAATATTATAAATAAAAATATTATTATAGTTAAAGCCGATTGTGAATGTTTGATATAACCTCCAGTCTTCTGCCCCTGCATGAAAACCGGACGGTTAACATTCGTTAACGAGGGTTGGAAATAAGGGAACACAATTTGGTCAGAGCTCGTTATTAGGAGCTTTTAATTTGATCAGTGAATTTGTCTATGTTATTGCTATGGCATTTTGATTGGTTAGTGTCCAAATTTGATCAGTCATTTCTGATCACTGACCCTTATTTCCGCCCCTGTAAAATAGTTTTGACTCTAAGCGTGCTACATTTATTCAAATTTGGTCCTAGGTTTATTGGTGTCTTGGTGTAACCATATAGTATTAAATGGTAGAGTGATAGTCAGTCGATTTGATGTAAGCTAGTAAGATGGAGTATACTTTGTTTGTAAGAGGTGGTTTAGGATTTAATATAGAAGCCAACGACAGAGGGACATTTAAGTTTTTGAGTTCGTTTTCCAGTGTTCGGCGATAGAGGTCATGTTTTGGGCATTTGAGTATAAAATGTTCTATCGTTTCTTCTTCGTTGTTGCATGAAGTGCATAGTGGTGATGTGTTTTTTATTAGCTTAGATAAGTGAGATTTTAGTCCTGTTTTGCCTAGTCTTAATCTTGTGATGATGCGGTCGTCACGTTTACTGTCTAGCTGGAATCCAAAACTCCTTCTTTTCCCCTTATCTAGAATACTATGTAGCCATCTACCTCGGTTTTCTTCGTTCCATTCCTTCTCCCATTTACTATCTATTCTGGTTTTAATGATAGAATTCAGTTCTTTGGTTCCTAGTCCTATATGCACGTCAGGTGCAATTTTGGTGAGGCTGTCTTTGGCTGTCCTATCGGCGGCTTCATTTCCCCTAACGTCCACGTGGGCGGGTATCCAAGCTAAAATGGCGTCAATGTCATTGTCTCGTATTTGTGTACATAAAATTTCTATTTCGTGTATGAGGTCAGGTCTGCTGTCGGATTTGGAGTTCTTTATAGATACCAGTCCGCTTAAGGAATCGCTAAGAATAACGGTGGAAACAGGTCGGTTCTGAAGAACCCATTCGAGAGCCTTGATTATGGCGACTAATTCAGTGGTGTATACAGACATATTGTCTGGTAGTTTGAAACCTTCGTGAATGTCAAGTTCTGGTATAACGAATGCAGAACCTGTATTGTGACTTGTGTTTTTGGAGCCGTCTGTATATATTTTCAAGCGATTTTTCCAATGTGTGTCGATATATTCGAGGGCAGTGACCCTTATATGCTCTGGGTTGTCCTGTTTGGTGATGTAGCTATGTATATTCGTGTCCACGTGTGGTGTGATTAGTTGCCATGGTGGTCTATTGACCTTGTCAGTGTCAGAGATACAAGAGATAGGGATGTCGTGTTCTTGGAATAGCCGTTCTATCGTGTAACCGAATGGTGCGGAGTCTTTTTCCCATTTCCTTTTTAGGAATTCGTATTCGGTTTTTGGGCCAAAAATTTTGTGGCATGGGTGGTGTTCGCCCTTGGCTATTGTTTTCCCTGCATATTTCATTGACAGCTCTTCTCGTCTTAAATGTAAGGGTTTTTCATTAGTTTCTATTTGTAGACTACATAATGGAGTTCCTTTGAACGCCCCGGTGGCTATTTTTAATGCCGAATACTGAATGCTGTCTATTCTTTTCAAATGGGTCTTGCATGCTGATTGGTAAGCGATTGAACCATAGTCTATTTTGGATCTGATGAGTGTTTGATATAATTTGATTAAGCTATGTTTATTGGCCCCCCAGTTGGTACCCGATACGCACCTCATAAGGTTCAGGTCCTTGTTACACCGAATAATTAATTGGTCGATGTGGTCTTTCCAAGTGAGTTTTCGGTCGAAGATCATTCCTAGGTATTTGACACTATTCTTAAACTCGATTTTCTGGCCTCCTAGTGATAGCGTGATGTCTGTGTTTTGTTTATTTGAGAATAGTACACCGGTAGTTTTGACAGCTGAAAATTTGAATCCCCATTTATCGGCCCAGTCGCTGACTGTATTTAGTACCTTTTGCATTATACTTGTTAATTTTTTTATCGAGCCAGCAGATTTCCACATGGCAGCATCATCAGCAAAAAGTGATTGTTCAATTTCAGGATGGTTTGTGTCAATTTCGTTGGCCAGGCCATTAATCAGGATGTTAAAAAGGGTGGGGCTTATGACGCTGCCCTGTGGGGTGCCGTTATCTAGCTGGTGGTCCATGGACATGGTGTTACCAATACGAACTTTGAAGTTTCGGTCATGAAGAAATTTTTTTATCCAGTGTTGTATCCTGCCCTTAATTCCTAGGTTGTTTAATTGGGTGATAATCCCGTCCTGCCATACAAGGTCAAACGCCTTTTCTATATCCAAGAAAATGCCTAATGTATATTGGTGTTTGGCATTACCCTTTTTGATTGAGTGTTGGAGTCTGGCTATGTGGTCTAAAGTACTTCTTTTTTTCCGAAAACCGCTTTGTGTTTTGTTTAACAAGTGGTTGCTTTCCAGGTGATATTCAAGTCTGTATTTGACCATGGTTTCCATAATTTTGCATAAATTTGACGTGAGTGAGATCGGCCTATATGACTTACCATCTGATGGGTCTTTACCAGGTTTTGGTATTGGGATAACAATAGATGATTTCCATTTGTTCGGGAGTTGTTTGGTCTTCCAGCTCACATTAATTAGTTTTAGGATTAGTTTCTGAGTGGTGTTTGGTAGGTGCTTTAGGATGCTAGGATACAGTTAAACATACCCTCAGCCCTCTATATACTTGGGACTACTTTCTCCGATTCAGACCACATCACCGCTAAACCACATCATAGCGGAGGAATCCCCTAACATGTCTAAACATGATCCAAGGTCAGAGACGGGATAAAAGGATACAGGTCAGCTCAAGTGCACTCATTGACCGTTGACCTCTGTCACGTGATATGCAAATTTTCGAGGTCAAAGATCAATGAACCTCGTCATGCATGCTATATACTACTATCCGGCTCAGAGTGTGGATACAGGCATACGCTAATGGTTCACATACGACGTTATATGATCAGTCACTCACTCGCCCTCTCTTACCACATTCGCTCACTCATTTCCACGTTATTCATTCACTCACTCATTGTTCACTCACTCATTTTCTCGTTATTCATTCACTCACTCATTCTTCACTCACTCACTCACTCACTCACTCACTCACTCACTCACTGGTTCTTCACTCACTCGTTTCCTCACTCACTCGCTCTTTACTTGCTCGCTCACCCGTTCTTCACTCGCTCACTCACTCGTTCTTCACTTACCTACTCACTCACTCACTCAAAAACCTACTCGTACCTCACTCACTGACCCACTCGTACCTCACTCACTCCCTACAGGGGAGGTAACGGTACCAGGGCAGACCGATCCATAATGCCCTGCTCACAGTATCCTATGGTGCATGTTGTTTCTCTACTACTCCTCGATTAGTCATCGGTCAAGATGGATAACACCCCAGTCTTATTCTACCCAAGAAGAGCTTCACTTAGTCACAGCTGCACCTTTGGGCCGGTCATTTGAGTGAGTGGGTGTTCGTTAAGATTTAACGTCGCTTTCAACAGTATTCCATTCATATCACGACGATCCCATATTACCACCTATCGCCAAAAACTCCCACAGCAGGCGTCCCTAGTGAGTCGACGGCTAAAGTCACACCACGGCCCTGAGATCACCCGACTCGTACTCTACAGCTGTCATTTTATACACACCGGAATTAATGGTGGTGTCATGCGTCAGTACTGGCTGATTGGCTGGACCTAACTAAGAGCAAGGTCGTTGAAACAAGCAAGTACTGAGAAACCTCAATTCGCGAGAAGTTCTAGCAAATCTCCAGAGTAAATTCGTCATAGTCCCAGCAGACAAAGCTCCGAATAATATAATATTCATATGTAAATATTACTATTACCAGGTGCTGGTTAAAGAATTGAGTTAGACATATCTTCATCAAATACGTCTACTTACTCCCAAACTGCATTTACTCTGGAAGATTTATTTAACAATCACAAACAGTTTCTCAGGGAAAGAGGTATTTGTCTTTCAACCAATCATAATGACATACCAAAGCTATACTGGACTCCCAAAATGCATAAATCACCATACAAAGCTAGATTCATAGCTGGTTCTAGAAGCTGCACCACCAAGCTTCTTTCAGCCCTATTGACGAGGGCCCTTCAGGAGGTAAAAGCATTTTGGGAAAGGTATTGCACCACTATTTCTAAGAACTCTGGCGCTGAATGTATGTGGATATTGAAAAACTCAAAATGTCTTACGGAAGAACCTTCTGCTAAAGGTCACATACCGTACAGACATGTATCCACATGGGATTTCTCGACTCTCTATACTACAATCACTCATCAGGACTTTATTGACCGTCTAAGTTCATTAATAGTGTCTGTGTTCAAGAAAACTGATCGTAGATATATTAATGTGGGAAGCCATAAAGCATTCTTTAGCTGTACTACATACAAGAGATATCATTCATGGGATGTTTCTTTGTTTATAGAGTTGCTTGAATTTCTCATTAAAAATATTTATGTGAAATTTGGCAACACAATATATCAGCAGCATATAGGTATTCCAATGGGTACTAATTGGGCACCCCTGTTGGCTGACCTGTATCTGTTCTCTTATGAATATGACTATATGCAGGCGCTTTCAAAAACCGATCCATTCAAAGCCCGTTCCTTCTCATTCACCAAAGGCTATATAGACGATCTTCTCGCTGTGGATAATCGCTATATAAATGACGCAGTGAAGGATATATATCCACCTTCACTGGATTTGAATGAAACTACAGACAGCCCTACAGGCACATCATATTTAGATCTATATCTCTATAAAAATGAAGCGGGCATTCTCTCTCGTCGACTTTATGACAAAAGAGATGATTACAATTTCGACATCGTAAACTATCCCTTTCTGGACAGTAATATTCCAGTGGGACCTGCATATGGCGTATACATATCTCGATTAGTAGCATTTGCTAGATCCTGTGTTCAATGTGACGATTTTAATCAACGTCACAAAACATTGTTACAGAAACTTATAAAACAGGGCTATTCCACCAAACGCCTCCACTCAAAGTTTCTCAAATTTGGCGATACATATCGCATGCTGATAAAAAAATACGAACGTAGCGTGCAAGATCCATGGCGCTACGTTTCGTAACTTGTGTCTAATTCCGCTTAACCCGGGGCTAGGGGCCGTATGAACCCATGTACTTCAAGATCCTCATGGCACTCATATGAACAGTCACAATCAAAGCGTGGCTGAGATACATCATTCTTTAGATGACGACTTTACAACGAATAGTGAGGTGGCTTAGCAAAAAGATCGTGACACGCTGGACCAAAGCACCAAACTTGGCACATCCATCACTTGAGGCATACACAACAATATCAGAAGGGGTGCCCATCACTTTGAATCATGTGACGCCCTCTGGCCCCCAAAAGGGCATTTAACCCTATCTGGCCTGGGCTTTTTGGGACCTGTCGCGGCCTGGGGGCCATTCTCTTACCCCTTGAGCTAGGAGGCCGAAACTTACCACACTATACCCCTGGGTCAAGCTCTAAGAGGAAATGTAAAAAAAATCCAAGATGGCCGCTCTGATGACGTCACATTGACGTCATTTTTCAAAAACCGAATTTTTTGGTCGATTTTTCGGTCAGATTTTCCGAATTTTTTATTTATGCAATTTCTCCTAAAAAACTGCATGATAAATTATTAAATATTAATGTGATGTGAAATAAAATAGTTTTTGCCCACTTTTCATCGCGGAAAAGCAGAAATTTTGAAGAAATGTGACAACAACATCACTTTTCTGGTACCCCGCGTGGCCGCCATCTTGAATTTATCCATGATCCTCTGCTCAGGGGCTTATGCAAATGGGCTCAAAATGACCCCAATATGATAAACTATAAAGTCCCGGAATTTCAGCACTCCATTTTTTGTCGTTCCGGAGATAGCGCAGAAAGTTTGATAGGGGGGCATAATTCCCCCCTCCCCCCCTCCAGGCCAGGTAGGGTTAAGGGGAAATATTACCAATTACCAACTGGATCTGAATCCACCAATAACAATTGACCACAGGATCCTCCCCTTGGAGTATCATTTTTCTTACAGTGTACATGCACAACCGGCATATAATTAGAGTAATGCACGGGTGCTGAACCATGCACATATATATGTAATGATCTTGGCACCCAATGGAATATATTAGATGTAGTTTTATATGTCTCAAGTGATGGGTGTGCCAAGTTTGGTGCTTTGGTCCAGCGTGTCACGATCTTCCCAAAATATGGCCCTAAGCCACCTCACTAGAATTAAGGATTAAGAATACTGATCAGCGATACGGATTTGATATTTTTGGAACATCATGATGTCTTGCCGGCATCATTGAAAACTGTTGACCGCTTCTCTCTTGCAGGAAACAAGGCTATGTTTATGTATACTATGATTGTCTTTTTGAATTTGGTGCTAATACTGTTATATGGAATATGGAATAGGTCTTTGGATTATGGACGCGGATATTCTCTAATGGACGACGGCTGAATTATGGATGACGGACTAGACGCTTGTAATTCACGATGTTATCTGATTGGTCCTTTCGAATTCGTGGCTAATTTCGTCACAGAGCAACCCTTGTTCATGAATGATAAAATACGAGAGTGTGCATATTAGAGCACATGTTCGTCAAATCTCTATAGGGATAGGTTATTTGTTTTCGCAAAATGGCAAATGTTGTGAACGTGAATTTCCTAATTTGTAAGTACAACTGGAAATTTCCCGCGGTGTCGTACATTTGAACGCCCTCGAATTCTATTCCAACCTCACAATATTATAGAATGGATTTTGAACCTTGATTCGAGAGTTGATATCAGTCTTTGGCTGCAACGAAATTATCTATTTGTTCATGTCCAAGATTGGCAAGATCAGCGTCTCTCCATGACAGCACGTGATTTTTTACTACCCTTCATTCATAAACTTTGTCTGACAGGATTTGTCTGCTTTTGGCATTACTACGGGCTGCACGTGCAAGTATATCTTCGCCGAATCATGAACGTCCTCTTGAGTAGTTTCTCGTGTGTAGACGTGAGCGAACACTCAATCGAAAGGACCGCAACACCCTACAGAAAATATTCTAATATGTTATGGGTATAAAGTCCATTTCCGGATTTTTTATCCACCCGCAAGTCACGTGAACGAAAGTGACCTCAAAGGTCCAAAGTTAAAGGTCAGTTACGACCCTACCACCACCCGACGCAACCCCGCAAATCATACGAGATTCATCGTTTATATACTACTGGGCACATTGAAGTGATATGACTGAACAATTGTTCAAGACGATGATAAAATCCATTCACTCACTGTATAATGGGTTAGATATACGGTACTCAATGTTGGTACAAATTGAGTACCGGTAATAAGGACAATTAACGTAGCTATTCTGTATATGACCTTGGCCTGATGACGGACTACATAATCAATGAGGAAATGACTATTTTTCAACTGAAGATGAAGGTTCATGTGATATCCGTATATCTTTCTGCAAACGTGTCCTTGTTAGATTTATATCTTTGCACAGAACTCAAAATAGCAGCGTAACGGACGCATTTGCCGGCAAAACGGAGATCGAAAAGAGAGATAGATGTTATTAAGACGAACTGTTGATAAGATTCTTAATTGAGCATGAATAAAATGAACAATTTCCAAATCTGCCGCCTTGGAAGTGACTTATGGCTATTCCTAGTTTAGCTAAATTACACGGATGTCCCAGGAAAAAAGCAAAGTCAACCTGAGGGAAGTGACAGAAGTGACGAAAACATTGCTGTGGTATTTTGTGAACGAGTGGAATACAAATTTCAAGAGAATAAGTCTTTATGGATTTCACAAGCAAATGTCAGCAGTGAACATGTGCAAGTTTTTGTCAAAAAGTGTTCAAAACCTCATGTCGACAATAGTATATGAAAACTATATTTAGCTTCGTGGGTCCGTCATGCCTTTCTGATTACACCAGCGTATTTCATCCGAATGAAATGAATGACTTTATTCTTTCTAAACTAGTAGATTATGGAGACAAAATAGAAAACGTATATCAAAATCTATTTCTTGTCATTCTTCTTTTGATTGAAATCAACTGAGCTTTGACTTTTTTTAGCTATGAACTTTAGTCGTAGCTGCAGAATTTAGCTATCTTTTTCGAGCCCGAGGCGGGAGCAACACGTACGGTATGGTACGGTACTGAACGGTTTCGTAATCTTTCGGATTCCAGTTTATATCAAGAAACTCTTTCCTGTTGGCAAATTATCACTTAACCTGTCTCAAAACAAGTGCCAATAGGCTTCAATATACACCCTCGAATTATGATCTCAAAATTAATAGTGCGCTTTGTTGTTAAGTTACTCAGATATAACTGAAAGCATGTGGCGCGTTTTAGCGAGGTGAAATCGAGAACCAAAATCGTCTTTGGACAACAATATATTGGAACTGCAGATATTTCGGTAGAAAGTTACTTTTGGTTCTGAACTGGCTTCATATATATTTAGAGAGAAGAAAGTTGTTTTGCTCTCGTTATCTACGAAATTTACTATTTGCACAAATACACTATAATTTGAGATGATGTTATTAAAGAGCCCGAATACCCAGTGCCTCTTAATTACTCTGAGCAGATAGTGCATGTTTTCTATAATAACTGGAGAATTACTTTCAAACGATTTTTTTTTTCATTTTTGATACCCCAAGCGCATCTCATAGGTGTCAAAAACTCGCTACTACGCTCATCCGTTGTCCACACAATCTGCATTCCAGCATAAAGAAAACATTTTTTCCGGATTTTGGGCCAAAGTGACCTTGCATGGCTTTATTGGGTTATATACGATCATGTCTATTTGATCATAATCCACATCCAATTTGATCATATCCTGAACTGGAGATATGACTAGAACATCATTTTCCATTTTGTTTCCACATTTTCCAGACTGGGCGGCCTTGATCTTTGACCTCAAGATAAATAGGGCTTTTCTTTCTCCTATCGGTGAGGCAAACCCGGCAATTCATAACATGAATCAGGATATTGTCCATATTTTGTCGTTTATCTCGCCTAAGTGAAGTTGACCTTTGACGTTTTGTCCTAAAAATAAAATAGGGTTCTTCTTTGCAATGTATATACCCAAAGTTTAGTACCAATTCATAACGTGGAAAACTGGAGATTTTCCTTTTTATGCAGATTTTCTGTCCCAAAATGACCTTGACCTCATAATAAATCTGATTCTTTTTTGTCCCATCCGTAAGGTATTTCCAAAGTTTCGTACCAATCCATAACTTGAAACTGGAGATATCGCGTGTATTTAAACTCATGGAGACCGGTACATTGTTTTAGGAGGAAAATTCCTTCCTAACCTAAAAATATGACTTAAAGGAAAAAATATCCTATAGCTAAGATATGAGTAAGGAGCGGACATCTATCCAATGCCATATTCTGTCATTTTTCACCGGTGTAGAAGGAAAGAATATCTGGTAAGAAAGAATGCCCGGCTCCTGTCTTTTAACTCAGGTAAAACATTTCTTCCTCATTTGCAACTCAGGTAAGACACATGGCAGTGTGACTAACGTCACAGGACCTACGAAGTAGGGTATAGGCATAAGGACGCGCACGTGCACTAAGCTCTTGGAAATCCCTCCGCCCCAAGTTGAAATCCTACCTAAATTAAGAATCACCAGTGATTTTCATCAAAAATCACCAGTGATTTTCATCAAAAATCACCAGAAATTTTCACCAAAAGTAGGTCAGCTCAGAACTTGCTGGCAACAGTCCCCTACTGCAAAAAAATCAAGGTCCTAATGTCAACGGTTCTCCTTATTTTGTCGACGAAAGGATTCGGATGGACTCACTTACCGACTATCGGACAATTGGCAGATGGTAGCCTACTTCGTAGGAATATTTTCCCAAGGACAAATATATGAAAAAGAACATTGTTTCATGTGACATTCTTCCCTTTCACACAAAACAACATAATGTCTTTGTCGTCGGCACTGACGAGTATCCTTTTATCTAGTATTCTCCCATTGCCAGGCTATGTAGCCTCCTAAACTATTCGTGTAATACCCTACAGTTTGTGCATTTTAATTAGTCGTCTAATATGGAGCTTCTCAAAAATAAGTAGTTAACTCCGCATATATATATATATTTTTTGCATTGTGTAGAACAAACTAAACTATACAAAATGACTACAATTATTCGGTAATATCGATAATATATCACTTTGCAATTCTCTCCATATAAAACTCAAGTACAGTTGTTTCATATATACCGGGGCTCAATTACATAGGGAGACGTCATAATATATTCGTGTTTACTATAGCAAAAAGGCCAACAACACCGTGTACGGTCATAGAGATGTGTGCGGTTTATCAATCGGCAATTTCAGACTCCAGTTTATACGGCATCAGTGACCTTTGTGACAATTAGGCATGAATATATTATGACGTCTCCATATATGTAACGGAGACCCGGTACATGAAACAAAAGTACTGCAGTTTTATATGGAGAAAATTACAAAGTTATTTCAAGCGTGATATATTATCGATATCACAGAGTAATGGAGGTCATTTTGTAGAGTTCTACAATATGCAAAAAAGGACAATTTATGCAGAGATACCTATTGATTTTTGACAAGCTCCAAAGTAGACGACTAATTAAAAAGACAGACTTTAATACTGACTGTAGGAGGACTAAAATCTGACGTCAGCTTCAGGCCTGTTTTAAAGATCCAAACGTATAATTACAGCCCCGTAACTATGTTTTATAATGGACCATAATCACCGATTAATTACCACCGATATCGACGGACACCGAGATGTATGCCGAGACACCCTGATGGGATTAACAACATATTAGTCCCAGCAGAAGTCCGTCAAACTAGTATGAACTGGAACCGGGTCTTAATAAACGTTTACTCATCATGCATATAAAGTTCTCCATTTTGCAGTGTTCAAGTCGATTTATTCGTCACGATATATTTACAGTCAAATCATCAGCACACCCACACATGTTCTCATGACATCAGAGTGTGTATAGCCTACCTCATGCTGTCAGATGTTTACCGATAGATTTAGATGCTTAAAAAACTCAGATAATGGAAGAATGACCCACAGGTCCTCCGTGAAGGTTGAAACACGCATTCCGGCTCTTTGTATGAAACACGGAGGTGGATAAATAAACGTATATACTTGTTTAATTGTATAATAATACATAAAGAGAAAATGGAGCGTAGGAGGACAAGTATACAGACCTATATATTGTTGTATCTGCTGTACGTGTAATGTGGGACAAGAGACGAAGGTATTTTTAGAGCGGAAGTACATGGAAATATCTACAATACAAAATGATTTTATTATATTAAGTTCCCAGTTCAGAATTTTATGATTAAAAATAGAAATCTTTTATGATCAGGGGTTAATCATTCTATGGTTATATACAGGTGGTATGAAGACGCGGAAGTTCACTGTATACCTGGAAGACTGTGTGTTCAAGAAATAATTAAGGGCTGTTGAAAATGTTTGCATGGAAGCGTAACTTTCGCTTTTGCCGGTTAATCTTATCTGAAGGGCCATGCAGACTCCTGATTTAGAAACACTGTCCATCGCTTCACATACACACGTGGCAATATCTTCCGTATACTTTTTTTTTATCTATATTTGGGACACTCCAAAGAGGTATACCGTGTTGCCATAAGCACATATATATGTGCGGGGGTGGGACGCAAGTTTCAACAGAATTACGTGCTGCTAATTCCTCCAACGACATTGAGACGACGGTTTTACTGTGTATACCGTAATTCAATGATGGAGAATTAAAAAGGTTCAGAATTTTTTTCTTTAATTAAACAACCCGACTTAATACTTTTCATCACCCGGCAAATAATCTACTCGTTTGGGTGGAAGAATATACAGTCATTTGCATTAGACACCGGTATCCTGCACAACCAACGAGCTATTTGATTACCCGCAAGATCATCAACACGAAGGGCCAAATCGTTGTGCACATGCACCTGTCAACTGTTTGCCTAATGCAACCGTCTATTTTACCCCACAGAATATCCACTCTACTAAAAAAAAAGACATATATAAAGCAGCTGTATAGACGATGGTAATATCGAAGAATATTTTTAATAATTGACACAAATGTGCTATTTGTGTGTTAAGTGGATATACTCTTAAAAGTGGTGCTTAGATGTTACATTAGTAAAGCCAATAATTTATTCAATTCTGTATAAAAATCTGTTTCATATAGCGACAAAATAGCCTTTTAAATAAGTTTTATATACTGCAAACTCTCACAGTTATGTGGCGTAAAACAGCGTCAATGGATGTTTGAAATTGGGCTTTCGTAGCATGGATTTATTTATATATCTAATTACGACATCTTGAACCAAAATCATATTTTTTGTACCACGTATTCATTATACTATACCTTTGTGGGAATGCCAGGCTCCAGGTATCTCGTTTAATGAAACTCCCATGTGTCTCAACCCCGTTGTTCTCGACATCATACTTCATACGATGTACATCACAACGGATATGGTAACTTTGAATAGATGAGATTCGTTTGGTTCAAGGTGTCATATCTCAGATATAATCATTAAATACATGCATGAAAATGCAATAAAAAAGAAGTCCAATTTCAAACTGCAATGTCAATTTGTCAGTCTTCGCCGTTTGAGGTCATTTTGGTTTATGAACATTAACAATGTTAAACAAGGGTATTTTATAATTTATGTAGGAAACACAATTAGATTTTCGTACGTGAACTTTTGGTCGAGGAATTAAATTGTCCCAAAACATTTTTCTTTAGATTTTTGAGCCACAGTAACCTTGACCTCATTTTCACATATTTTTCTGAAATATGTAATATCTTTAATAATGTCTTTTAAGTTTTGTGAAGTTATGTTACTATAGGAGTTTTATGGTCCAAAAACAGTATTCATCCAGGTCATCGTTGGCTGATGTCACTGCAGTCTTTTGTTCCACGTCCACTTCGCTCCGGTTCTCTCTTGGGCGTAAATATTGTAAAAATAAAATGTGTAATGAACAACTCACTATTTCTTGAGAAATGAGTTCATGTAATGTAAATTCATAATTTTCTCTCCTGCAGATTGGTACCCAGATTTGATCAGCATCTGTCATTGGTCCCTAAAGGATTAAAATGAGTGCAGTGAGAAAATGTTTGGGCAAAGCCAGACATGTCCTATTGATTTCAATGGTTTATTTACGATGGCGAAAAACTTATCTGAATTGCCCGGGTATGCACTTTTGCTGGTGAACTGATATGAAATTGAAGAACAACCAAGATTAGATGAGAAATCAATTCGTTTATTTCAGCTAATATAGCCGACATGCGCTCAAAGGCCTATATAGATCGTGTACGGTGAGGTACCGATATGATTATTAAATCTCACCTGACCCCACACAGATCAACTCCAAACTCTGGAATGGATGTCACAATCTTGTTATCAAATCTTGTAAAACAATCTAGTTCAGGAAAGTTTTGAACAACTAAACTATCCGGGGGGAATTCGATATTTCAGCGTGATCTGCATGAAGTGCGATCTCACCGCACAGTCAGAAAAGGTATAATGAGTTAGTCATCAACATATTCCATTATACATGCACGTATCACCATTTAACAGTGGTGAGGCCTGTTCATTGCCCCTTTTTTTGGTGAGGACATAAAATATACTCGCTGTTATTGTGAAGAACTGGCCTCATCACAATTTATTGGTGATAAAATTGCATCACAAGTTTTCATTTTTTTACTGATTGCCTATATTAACTGAATCAAGTTCGAGTATACTCCTCAATTCCTACTGACGACAATCTATACATCTGTTTTACCGAAGCAAATGAACAAGAAGTGTGCATCATAAGATTATAGTCTAGCTAGATGGCACCAGCTGGCAGTTGTCAAACAGCCTACAACAGTAGACTTTTGCACAGACCATATACACAGGCAAGATGAAATTCAAAGCCTCCACGATCATGGGTGCGACTAATTATAATGTACGTTTCATGGGCTAAGTTGAATTCCTGCATCAGCTCATCTCTTGTGATGCTTCTCTCGACTTTTTGTATGGACACTGCATGAACAAAACACACACCAATCATAGTGAAGAACTATGTCACATCATGTGTTATAAGCTGGTAGGTGGTAGCCAAAGCATTCCAGCTAGTATTATAATATAAGGATGCAGACTTTCAGTTCATTTGCTACTGCCGATACCGTTTGACGCCAGTAAGATCAATGAGGAAATCAAAATTTGGTTAAATATACTCATCTGACCTATTGTCAACGTTCGTTCACAATCTGCACCACCAAACATGATGTCTGTCTGGGGAACATGCACATCACTCAGAGTATCAAAGCTAATATATATAAAGCTTATCCCATATATACAAATTAATATAGATAAATATGACTAAACAGTTTATAGTTATATAAACTAAACCTCCTTCATTAAAATTTACATATACACAACAAACCATTATGCCAGATGAAACTTAAACTTAATTTCCAACTAACTGATAATGAATCATCAAATACGTTAGGATTTCTAGAATGAAGGTGTTTTTAAATGAAGTTCTCTTTAAAAAGCCTCGACATGAGGTACTCATATAAGTCGTCACCGAACCGGTGATTTTACGTTATAAACATGTGTTCCAACACATAAACTAAATCATACGCGATTATAGTTTATAATCTCTCGACAAACCCTCTTGGCACATATCTTCAACACTTTAAATTATTATATATAGAGGAGTGGATTCACATTTTAAAAAACACCACAAGGGAACTGCATATTAAGTTTGTATACGGTACATATGTATAGTATCCCTTGAATATTCACGTAGACATAATTGAACTGCCCCGAAAATTAATTCTTGTGAATATTGAAAGATTTTCAATATATACGCCAGTTGATCCTAGTTTGTACGTTGTACAATTTGAGGAACTGAATTAATACTAAAACTAGACTTTAAATCGTCCACATTTTAGGTACCTAACTCTTTCCTCGTGGACCCAGACGCTCGGCAGTGTCTTTGCCGATATGCAACAGACTGGCAGCTAACCCATAGAGACAAACTATGGGTAATATCTTTAGGCGTCAAAAGGACTGGGAAAAAATCAATATGATCCGGTTTCGGACCCGTATGTGAGATCTTCAGTAATACTACAAACTCGGAGCTTCTCCAAGTAAACAATTTAATCCATAAGTTGTCGATATATTGATATTCGACATTTGTGTATTATAAATTTCAGATTATTTATGTTCACTTGATGAAGGCCCTGACACGATGGTCGAAAGCTTGTGCATTCAATTACATTTACGTGAGGAAGCTCAAGAGTTTGTATTATTACAAAATAAATTTGTTGGAGAGGAGATGAAAATCATCATAGCACTATGATATGATGTGAAACTAGTGGAACTAACATAAAACGGTCAAATAAAAATGACAAGAATAAACTTTTGCAAAGTCATCTTAATCATGGGTTACGCAACCACTCATCCAAACCCTTCTACAACCCAACCTCTCGCCAAAACCTGTTTACATGGGATTGGGGAAGGAGTTTTATAGCACAAGGTCCAGATGACAAGGGACTTGTCGGTAAAATAGGCTTTTCAGTATTCCACAATGCCAGGACATCAGCGGCCATGGAATACAGCAATGTATCTACATATGCATCATCATACGTATACCGACCTATACACTGGATTAACATTATGACACATCAATAAGAGGGTGCTTGGAAGTACTGAATATAACTGATTAATGGCACATCCCAGTACAAGGTACATATATATCACAAGGTGTCTTGGCACATCAATTTATCTCTGAAACATCAGAATCTAGCAATAATATACAAGTAAGCTTCATATACATGATGTAATAACAAATAGAACAGAAGTCCAAGTAACAATGGAGAGTTTGGACCCTACTGGCTGAACGAGAACTTAAAACACTTTTAAATCTGATTTTCTTCCCATCCCCAAACTGCTTAATAAATTTGGTAGAATCCATAATGTTCTTTCACATTAAAAAATACAATGAAAATCCAAGTAGCAACAAATATATTCAGAATAATTATAGGTTAATACAATACAACTGTATCGATCACGACATGTTGAGACACATTCACACACATCTGATATCATATAAAATAAAATCCTGTATGACACAACAGGTCCTGAGTGATATAAATCACCTTCCCGTCCTCAAGGCAACAGCAATAGTACAATAGCAACATGGCCAGACTTACAGGATTATACAAAAAAAAATATATATTAACAAAAAAAAAATGCTTGCAAAGAAACACGATTGAAAAGGGATCTGAAGACAATCAATTCTAGACAGGCTAAAACTAATATCACTGATGGTGTGGCATCATGCAATGAAGTATGGCACATGTAGACATCATGACAATATCTCTTGTATTTGAGAAATTACTCCGTCTCTCATGTTCGTAAAATCTGCGAAAGCTGTTATCACTCTTATGAAATTTGTTTACGCGGTGATCGCCCTATCCAACATGTCCAATACCACTGTTTGCATTTCCAGTTTCCACGAGTTCACTAAATCTCTCATATGGAAAAAGTTGGGATTGTGATGGGAGACTGAGAATCACCTCCTTTAAAACTGAGAGACTGAAAATGACAAACACCAACCAACCAGAGAGCCTCCCAGTAAAAACTGCTAGGATATAAATCTGATTGATTGGCTAAACAACTTAAAAAACAGTTCGCCTAAAATCATAGCACAATGACGACGAAAATAACTATGAAAGCACTAGTTACATATTATGGAGTACATGTATCATACAAATACAAAAAGCTATACAAATAAATTCATCATACCCATGAACAATATTTAATTTACTGGCCAAGGAAAGCAACGTAGGAACGTTTATACTGTTTGATATACGGTGTTCTGTAACTAAGGTTCGGACGGTATACTGTGGTCACCATTTTGCTAATTTGTATCATCTGCAGAACAAAACAGATGATAGGGGTTGATTATGCCATACTGCCAACATTACTACCTGCACTTTTCCAACTTCTCCCTTCTTCTAAACCAATTCCACAGTTTCGGGATTGGCAGATTTCTGAGATAACGAGATCCCCGCAAGAATTAACACAGTATTTTTCTTCTCAAATTTACTACCACACATCATGATGACCCATAAGTGGTCAACACTGTACATTGTAAAGCAAGAGAACTTTTTATTTTTCACACGCCTCCTTGAGTAATGTTCATTCACTTCCTGCTTTACACACAACATGAGAATGTATTGTAATGTCCAGCACTGTCTTGATTTTTACAGAACAAGCAAATGTGATGTCCAGCACCTTCAGTCTTGCTTTTCACATGCACCTTTAAGTGTTTTCTAGCATTTTCTGCTTTTCACATAGTAACATGCGTATGGAACATCCGGCATTTGCTTGCTTTCCACATAGCATACATATGATGTCCAACATTTTCTGCTTTTCACAGTCGCATGCAAATGGAACATCCAGCATTTGCTTGCTTTTCACAAAGCATACATGTCATGTCCAGCACTTTCTGCTTTTCACATAACATGCAAATGTAACATCCAGCATTTGCTTGCTTTTCACATAAAATGCAGGTCATCTCCAGTAGCCTACTTCCTGCTATTCACATAATATGCAAATGTAACACCCAGCATTTGCTTGCTGTTCACATAAAATGAAATGACATGTCCAGCACTTTCTACTCTTTCCGAAACACGTTCACTTTCTACTGTTCAACATTCCTCTGATGTGATATCCAGTACTTTTCAAATGCAATGTCCAGCACTTTCACTTGCTGCTTCAATAAACATGCAAATGTAATGTCCAGTATTTTCAGCTGTTAACATGCATGCAAATGTAAATGCAGCACTTCTCCTCACACAAAGGTACAAGCAAATGTACTATCCACATTACATAGGATCATATAATCAAATGCTATCACATTTTCCCCCATTGACATATATGTGATAATGTCCTGCACTTTCGCTTAAAATCATCACAGTCACTGTTTCTATTATGTTCAAAAGTGTACACATGCCGTCTTGATTGCCGGATCTTCCTAAAACCGATACAACACAGTCCACATTCATTTCCAGTCATCAAATGGATTTTAACAAGTATAAGGAGTCAAAAAAAAGATGTTATGTACAATGAATTACACTTCAGAACATTATGCCGGTAATGCTAAATTGCAATCAATTATATTAACACATCCCATTATGGAATATTTTTGGGATAGGCCATCACGTTATCTCTGCTACTCGAGATGCCGAAGGCAGAGAGCACTGCAGGTCTTCAATGGACAGGCCAGGGCATGGAGGTGGATAGTGTCTACATGTATATTAAAGGTTCCACTCTTTAAGGTCCATTTCCACACCACACCTCATGACATCCAAACGACATCTACGCATTTTTAGCACATTTCCACAGCAGGTGATACGATGATGGGCTGCAGGGAAAAAACGAACCGCCCTTGTCCTAATTTTGTGTCAAAAATGTCATTCTGAAAAAAACACGTGCTGTGGAAATGGACCTTTACTATTACCTACAATAGGCCTGTCATTAGTCCCAGACAAATTTAACTAAACCAATGGGTTTGCTACTATGTATGTAGATATCTCACAAATTTGATAAATTCCAGCAATATCAACAAAACAACTCTGAAATTACCCTGCAATTACAGCCTACTTTACTTTATCAGATAAAATCTATATACACGATCTCACTGATAAATCTTTCCTCTCCAGTTCTATTAAACAAGATGTTCTTTCTTAACATTATTTAATAATTAATTCATACACCAGTGTTTAGCTAACATGAACCTTGACAGAAAAAATAATCCAAAAACTTCTTCACTGCAGACTAACAATACATGTACCACAAATGACTTGACTCTTGTCATGGCCAGAAATTCTTCACACACATTTTACAATTTTAAAGGAGATAACCTAGGCATATCGGGGAAACGGCAGCCATTACAACTACCACAAACATGATGAAACAGCCTCCCTTTGCATCGTTTCATAATTGTGAAATATAAATGGTGTAATATTCACCAGTATAATATATACTGTGTTGATAGCAATGTGCTATTACTTAACTTGAAGAGAGCCCAGATCAGAACAGCGACTGTTCCAACACACTCTCTGGTATCTTGATGGCAGCACTCTTGGCCACCACTTGGGTGTACACTGTACCCTGTGTCTTGGACCATCCAGGACGCATCCTTACTGATTAAATAAGTACTGACACAGTGTTCTGGGCTCAGTTTCCATAGGATGCTGGTTCATCACAGCTCGAACCCTGTCCTCCGGGAAAAGCCCACACAGGTGATAGTACAGACTGTATCGCGGGTCAGTTGGATCGATTGCAGCATCGGATGGATAACTAGACCTGATGTGAGGGTTTGAAGGCATCATAACAGGAGCCTGGATGGGTTGAGTGGAAGGATAGCGATGGTACGACCCACTCTGATCTGCATACACCTGTGGGTATGACCCTGCATACCCACCAGCTGTAGGGTACATCCCATATTGGTCAGCGGTCAACACACTATGCTGTCGGTGATAATGCATCGGCTGGCTCACTGGACGGTCATCTAAATTCGGACTGGAGGCGTGGTCGCTGTATACCAGGGCTCCTCCAGGTCCAGAAGGGTGGTGCACCCCACTGCTGTTAAGTAGAGGGTCCGAGGTGCTGTTCTGGCGTCTCATGGGCGGAAACCCCGGTGCTCTTGCCAGCTGGGAAAAATGAGCTGTATCACTGTTTGTTCGAGCCAGGTCATTGTGGTCAGTAAACACCTCCGGAAAGTCACCATAACTCAATTGCCGATTTGGGAAGGAACCTGGGTAGCTTGTAAAGTGAGTGGTGCCATCAGAAGAGTAAGAATTCCGTCCTTGGTAATGTTGGTCATACAAAGTAACCTCAGGTCTGAACTCTGTTCCTCGAGCCCTCTGGAAATGTCTTGGACCACTCTGATGGTGATATGGTTCTGAAACAGGTATTGGTGATGCATAAGGAGATCTGACTGAAGGATCATACTGAGGATACATTCCTTGAACAGATCGCTGTCGTGAAAGTATTTGGTGCATCTGTTGTTGTTGTTGCTGGTGTTGTTGTTGTTGCAATGACTGTTTCAGCTCTTGCTGCTGTCGCCGGATATCCGGCGCTCGGCCCGAAGGACTGGGATTACGATCTCTCAAATCTTTATTTCGCTGCTGTCGATTCGCTTCATCTGACAAGGTCTGTGCTACTGCTAAATGTCCACAGACAAGCTGTTCTCTGGCTGGGCTACCCCTGGCAGGAGACTGGATACCAGCCTGATTCCATGGAGCTGGGTCGATGTAACCTGGATGGACAGTCTGTTCTAACACATCGGGCTGGATTTCTACTTCAGGTGTAGGGCAATTGTCACGAATGGTTTTCTCGTGAATTTCAATTTTCTTACGACACTCATTCAGCTTCTCATTGTAAGCTTTATATTCTGGGTCCTGCTCCTTAGATGGAGACACTAGAATCTCTGGCTGCACTGGAGGATCTACTGGCAGTGGCGGCAGTTCTTGCTTGCCTTTCCTCGGTGGCACTGGTGGTGGTGCCATTCCTCCACTGTCCAGCCTCTCTCCAATCGTAACACCAATGGAGTCCGTTCTTGTTAATGCAGTTCTCCCAGCACCAGATATTCTCTTCTTGTGTCCAGATCTTCTCTTCTCTAGAAAAAGAGGAGGCAATGGAAAATATTAACCTTTTGAAATTTTAAATATCTGTTGTGGAAACACGGAGGAGAAACAACTATCCCTATTTCCGGGATTTTGCCAAAATTTGCCATGCTTGCGGGTAGAGTAACTTTATCTTCCGGGTAAAATGGCCGATTCTAACGCCCTGGGAATAGACGGAGGTCAATCTTCCGACAATTCAGATGAACTGTCTAAGTAAGTAGCAGAGATATAGCTACCAGTTGGTGATAGAGATTCTTATGAACCTTTAGAGGCTTAGAACGAGCTGTATTGCTGTCTGGATGGTTCTGTATAATCTTCACAAAATAGGCAGTCAATTGTGCAAGCGAACATTTGCCAAATTCACGCGAGTTAATTGCACGCCAGTTGTCTTCAATCTTCGGTTATATGATGGGTCGCCCACTGTACAGCAGGGTAGGCCCATTGGTGCTTGAATTATATGCTACCGAACGTTTTTTTCGACGTACATTTCATTATTCCGCACTTTTGGTGATATTATCCAGTCTTCCGGGTACACTTACTCATGCTTCCGGGTAATCGATAACATTTTCACCATTTTCACACATCTCCCCACCCCCACGGGTTTTCCTCAGGCTCAGCAGGCTTAACATACGCCTTCATTTACTGCATTCATGTGACCAGCCTGTCATGTGAGAATTTTTCATCAGATGCATAGCGTACATCACCTTTCTCGATTGCGAGAAATTGCATCGGTAAGCCTAGGCCTATGTTTCGGAGTACCGGTACCGGTGAGTCAGTTTCGAGCACAGACCCGACTGATGCCGTACTTACTACGATACATTCCGTCGCGTTTTATCACTGAACAAATGACCGACCTTATTGCTGTGGTTACGTACAATTTCACCGGGTATCAAGTTTATTTCACTCACATATGCAAGCGTCAACTCCTGGATCATCGTTTTCCTTCGCCAAAGCCGTGATAGAAAATTCGCCACTTTCCAATCCGAAAAATGTTTGGCGCGCGCGCAATGGGAGGCAACTGCGTCGCAAGAGACGAATATTCATCATGTACAACGCTGAGCCGTGATAAATTGCTATGTTTCGTGGTACAGCAAGACAGACTATCAATATCATTGGACATCACGATTTACAGAAGAACACGTGATAGGCTTTCATACAATGAATATTCGTGGAATTTACATGGGGTATAATAATTTAGCCTATTGCGAAATAAGGCTTGCCTTTTCATTTTTATGCTAAATGGTTCCCCATGATATTTGCGAAGCTCTCATTTCAGTATAATTATTATTCACAGCAGCTATCCGTTCATCTGTTTGCAGATGGCTAGACATGTCAGGTTCGGAATCCGATATGTCATATGTACATTCTCTGAACGATAGCGTTGGGCCGTTACACCTGTCGCTGACTGAAAACCCTCAAGTGACAAGCACACCGAAACAGCCAACCACATGCCGCCGATAGGAAGAGCCTCTTCTGAATTTACCTGCTCGGTTGATTGGTTGGTTTTCTCTTGACCCCTCTTTCGTTGGTAAATAAATGCCTCTCTGGTGAAAAGTCACCCATAGTACGATGCTAACAAAATTACACTTTAGAAATAGCATCATGTCAGACGTCATTCACTGAAGACGTCATTCACTGCTTTTATTGTCAAAGAGTGTTTGCTCGAAATTTCAACCTCAAGAGACATCTGCAACTGCATAGTGGTAAGACGATTCTTTGCAATCAGTGCGAGAAGATGTTCTCCATCGACATGTTCAGCGTACCCATAGTGGACCAATCCAGTGCAAAATTTGTTTGAAGATGTACTCTTCCCATCACACCCTGGAAAAACACCTTGAAGCTCACAGTGGAAAACTTCAGGTTTGTTCTAAATGGTTCACGGCACTAGGTGATTGAATCAAAATTAAGTTCAAGACATTTTTTTAGACCCTAAATTATGCCAGCCGGTGTTAGCAATTTGGATTTCTTTCACATGTCCTGTGAGGTTATGGGCAATATTAATGGATATTCATTCACGGGAAATAACACTCATCATTTCAATCGGCTGGCGACAGTCGGATGTAGGGGGTCTTTATATATGCTTTAACCTTCTACCTTCTCCTATTGACCTGTTACGTTTTGCTACATCAAACCTTTTGAGCAGGAAATATACATTTCCGCTTTCTGGATTAACAAACTGTTATGGTTCGCAACTGATTACCATGAACCGCCAACTCAATCGGGTACAAGTCCGCGAGAACCTAATTTAGGGTCTAAAAAAACGTTTGAACTTAATTTTTTACTTGGCCGTTTCTCTCTAGCCTGAACGTCTGGAACTAAACGCTGAAAGGTGACATCAGAAATAAAATAATAATTGAAAAAAAACTGTAATCAAATCGGACGTCGCTAAAGTTATGTTGTTCATGTGACGTCACAATGTCTTGGCGTCAGTCCTTTCAGTTTTAATCAGAGTGTGAAATAAAGCGGACACACATCGGTTAACAGCGTGAAGTGGGAAAACGACTTGAACAGTTACGTTATGTAATATATCGCCCGTGCTATGAATTAAACACTTGATTCAATCACCTGGTACAGTGAACCATTTAGAACAAACCTGAAGTTTCCATTGTAAGCTTGAAGGTGTTTTTCCCAAGGCAACTGTAACTGAACGACTGAAATGACAACTGTTATTTCCCATGAATGAATATCCATTAATATATCCATAACCTCAAAAGAAATGTGAAAGAAATCCAAATTTGTAACACCATCTCACCTGTGTTGTCATTATAAAAAAAGACATTTTTTGGTCCATTTTCAGGTCGGATTTTTCTATTTCTTTATTCTTTTGATTTCATGGTACAAACGGTCTGATAAATTAGTAAATAATAATCTGATATGAAATAAAATAGTTTTGTTCACTTTTCCATACAGAAAAGCAAGAATTTTGTGGAAATAAGACGAAAATATCACTTTTCTGGTTCCCCACATGGCCGCAATTTCGGATTTACCCATGATTCTCTGCTCAGTTGATTATGCAAATAGGCTCCAAAAGACCCCAGTATGATAAGCAAAGTCACGGAGTTTCAGCTCTCAGTTTTTTGTCTTTCCGGAGATAGAGTACAAAGTTTGGTAGGGGGAGGCATAATGCCCCCAGGCCCGGTAGGGTTATCGTTTGTATAATCTTTTAACTTTCTAGGTAGAAAGTGCACTCCCTTGTACATTATATTTCAAATGTATTACCCGGAAGCATGAGTAAGTGCACCCGGAAGACTGAATAATATCGCCAAAAGTGCGAATTAATGAAATGTACGTAGAAAAAAAGTTCGGTAGCATATAATTCAAGCACCAATGGGTCTACCCTGCTATACAGTGGACGATCCATCATATAACCGAAGATTGAAGACAAACTGGCGTGCAATTAACTCGCGTGGTTTTGACAAATGTTCGCTTGCACAATTGACTGCGTATTTTGTGAAGATTATAGAGAAACATCCAGACAACAATACAGCTCGTTCTTAGCCGCTATAGGTTCATAAGAACCTGTATGTCTACTACTTACTTAGACGCAGGGATTCATACAAGTCAAAAATTTTACCACCGAAAACTCAATATTACTCAAAATTGAGTTTTCACAATGGTGAAATTGAGTTTTCAAAATTTTTAACCGCCGATTCAAAGATTGCAATTGAGTTTTCAAAATTTTTTACCACCGATTTACCTATTGGTATTCAGTTCTCAAATATTTCAACCACCACCATGCACAGGATGTTGTTGGTGTGTTTTAATATGGTCAATATATTATACTATGAGCAGGGGTTATTTTTGACAAAACATTTTCATCTACCCAATATCCAAATTCAATAAAACTCATTCTATTCAGCGCGTCTTCAGCTAAAGTTTTCATCGAATGAAGTATAAAAACCGAGAGATTTACATGTACCGTACCACAAGATCAGTCTGAATAACAATGGACATGGGGATCTATATCACGAATGAAATTGGAGGGAGAAATCAAGCAGTAATTGTTCAAAACAGCAAACGATCGAACCAGGAAACATGCCCTCTTGTCTGCAGCTAACTGCACCAAACACAGCCTCTGCAGATTGTTACTGAATTAAAGTTTAATAAAGTTTTTACATGAGACAGATCTGCCAAGTTCTAAAGTCTAAATTTTCTGAAAACTACCGAATATTTTGGATGGTCACATTTACTCAATGTTAAATTTTTTAAGCAAATTTCTTGAGTGCTATTTATCTCCTGTTAAGTTTTCCAAAATCCAGTTCTGGAGGTCACCTTGTATTTAAAGTATGGTTTTCCATTACTCTTCCAACTATGAAAATTTATTGTTTATAATCAACGAGGAGTCAACTTTATGGAGCAGACGAAGATAAAATATGCAGACTGGTCTCGTCGCAGTGTCAGTCGCACTGACATCTCATGAGTGAAGTTGTAGACCAGTCGATGTACTTTACAAAAATACAACCCGATCATGATTGCAGGTCTTGGCTTTAGCAAGTCATGTGAAATTTAGACGTTTAGTCTTGATGTATTTTCAATCTTTGACATCGCTGGACATTTCACTTTTTACTTCGTGTTTGATGGATACTGAATGGACCGAACGTCGGCATCACGGTCCAGATTTAACCGGGAAATATGGTCGACTGACTGCAGGCACGTGGCTGTACAAAGCGCAAGACTGTCTGTCGGCTGTCAACCCTATTGCGGTAATGGAAACTTCCACTGACCCGCGTTGTAAGCCCACAAGCCGATGAATCGAATTGGAAGAGTTCACTTTCAAAATAGGGAAGTAAGGCACAAAAGTTTCTACGTAACAACAACGCGAGGGCAGATTTTTCTTTGTATTTCATTTCTGAAACTTGCAACTCTGGCGGACAAATTGATGACCTACGCGATTTAAAGATGACAACAACAGCTACACAGGGTCTGTCTGAAGTTGAAGAAAAAAATAACTTTTACGGCGACAGATGACCGATAAAAACTTTTGGGCGGCAGTCCCTGTTGTCAAACTTCAGTGATAGTTTGGAAACCCTCGGCAGTACGAATGCAGGCTGCCACACAATAAACGTTTGAGGGTTCCGGAAATAATATATGCAAGCAATTGTGTCTGCCGCTACGCGGCGCTGTGATCAGCATACTCGAAGTCGTTAACAACAACACCACCACACGTGGTGGCATGCTCCCGGCGCCTGTTAGTGTCGTTTTCACGGTAAGATCGTCATTCGATTGAGTTTATTTCGTAATTTGGGGCTGTCAAATTAACTTTGACCATGTCTGGCGAATTGAGTTTTCCACGAAAAATTGAGTATTTGTCCAGTAAAACGAAAGCAATTGAGTTTCCTGCCATACGAATTGAGTTTTCAATTTTTTTTTACCACCGGTATTCGGTGGTAAAAAGCGACTTGTATGAATCCCTGAGACGGTTTGTCTGAATTGTCAGAAGATTGACCTTCGTCTGTTAGAATCGGCCATTTTACCCGGAAGATAAAGTTGCTCTACCCGCAAGCATGGCAAATTTCGTCAAAATCCCGGAAGTAGGGATAGTTGTTTCTCCTCCGTGGGAAAATCATATATTGGTCAAAGAAAAATTGTCCAAGTTACTCTAACAACACACTGGGAATACAAATTTTTTATATGTAGTATAGAAGTAAGCTGCAATAGCTTCACACTACTATCCAGAACAGTTCCTCATTTCTGCAATACTCTTCCATTCAAGCATATTAAAAGTATACAATATTAATTTCCCACCCTAGTCTCTATACATATCTTAATATCTGTAATTCGACCTTCAACTCCTCTGATACTCAAATGCCTAGCATTCTAACTGTGTTAATGATTCAGCTTTTTATTTACAATTTTACAATTTTAAAATTGCCCAGGTAAAGAAAGCCATATACCTTCTGAACTTCTCCCTCTCTCTTTCACTTCCAGCAACTTTTGTTTGCTTTCCTCTGCCAGTTTGTCTGTGACAGATTTGTGAGGGAGGTTCCCACGCTCTGGGTGATGATATTTGCACTTATTTCCATATGTACACTTTTTTCCATATGGGCAGGGTATGGGGTTCGCTTCTGGAGCAGTCGGTTGCTTGCGTAGAAAGTTCTCTAAACTTGGGCCATATCTCCCCAATGGGTCTTCTGGTGGCATAAACCTAGATTTGTAAAGAAACATGTCAATGTACAGTTAGAGTTTGTTGAACACCAATACCCCCTCCTCAGCAGCATCTCTCATGCACACAAATTTACAACTCTTGGCGAATCACATCAAAAATCAACACCAAAAGTTAATTAGTTAACTCACTGGCATGAACATCCCTACAAAATTCCACAATTGGTAATTGTACAACAAAATAATTATCTACATCATTCAAGAGAATTCCTCTGTTCCCGTCCTACTTGTTGGAGCTTCTGTTCTGTGACCCTGGTAAAATGTAATATTCTGTACAAAAGTCTCAAAAAAAAATAACTGTTCATATTTTTATTCAATATTCATATCAGTTCACTCACTTTATAGTAATACTGGTTGATCTTTGAATTAAACTGTTTTATGCAATGTAATGTATGGCTGTGTCTAATAGGTATCATATCTACTCACTTGTCCCTCACAAACGAGTACATCAAAAGTCTCTCATCAACTATCCTCTTAAAATCAGGCTTTTCGTTCTGGAGGTCTCGGTAGTTGTCATTGGAGACAATGATTCCATCTTCCTTCACAGCCAACTGTAGAACATAGCGATCGTCATAACAGACAACCCGCCTGCCCCCAATCCTTCTGGCTGGAGTAAATGTTAAGATCTGCTCCTTCTCCAGTTCCATTAGTATGTGCTGATCTGAACAAATACATGTAAATAATACACAAAATAAGCTTACAATATCCTGTGGTTCAGACTGGAGACATAATGTCATCCGACATGAAAAAATAAAATAAGGAATACAAGACATTTTCACAATTTTGTGGACATAGTATCATTTACAAGTATTTATATGGTTCCAAATCTTGTTCCGAAAATCTGAGATTTTAGATACGACAATTATGGGTATCTCTAATCACTGTTTAGAAGGTATCATACATGTAAGATTAAACATATTATCAAACACTATGAACTAACTCTTAAGCACGTCAACCCTGGAGCAGACACCACTAGCCCACTGTTACGACTATTTAACGGTAAAATGCAAAGGTTTTTATACGATGTTGTTTTATACTTTTATGGGTTAGTTCATGATGGCAATATCAGCTTACATGTATCTATTTTGTATGGTTTTAATTGGAAGTAATTCGCTCTTGAAAAGTACTGCAAAGGTGGCATCTGCAAAGGTGGCATCTCAAGCCCGGCCGAATATGGATCTATATTATAGTCCACATGACTTAACTGCCCTTGTTTGACGTTAGTTTGTGATGCCACATCAGACTACCTGGTCTGACATTATACTCGGGCAACAATCATTTTCTGGGTCGGTTGGTTTGATGGGACGTCATAATCCAGGAAAGATGAAGATGCTTTCCAAGTCAGAACACAGCTGGGCTTGGAGTACCAGGTAGCTAGGCCTACCAACGTGTTAAAAGTTTCTCACAGACAAAATACTTCAAATCAGACCAAACAAAGTAGATATATAGGCCTGCCAACATTCCTATAATGATAAACTATGAAAAATATTCAAGAACTTTTGCATTTCATTTTTAAAGTATCCTTTGAGGTTATGCATGATATACTGTAATAGGATGAACTGATAACTCATGGTGTTTTATCTAGCAAGTCCACATATTACATGTCTATTGAAAGCTATAATTACCTGTAATTTGTGCATCTGGTCTGGAACTCTCTTTTCTCCACTGTGGCACAAACACAGTTATATTTTGACAGCCTTTCTGTCTGAACCAGTCAACTGCCAGCTTGATCCCAAGACATGAGAAACGCTCCTTGTTACCATGGCTAAAATATATAAAATATTCCATATAGACAATCACAAATTCTCAACAATAAAAAAAGATCGTTAATGTATGTATAATAACATTAACAGTTGTAAATTGTTCACACAATAAGTATAGCATCAGATCATTAGGTGAATATGATTTAAGGTCGCTTTCAACTATATTTCAGTCATATCACAACGTTTGTGTCCTATTCCTTTCACACCTGGGAATTCCACGGGTAGGGTCCTATTCCTTTTTCCACCTGGGAACCCCATGGGTGGGGTCCTATTCATTTACACACCCAGGAACCCCATGGGTGCCCCAGCCTATTCTTACCATGACATGGGGTGTGCACAACGACAACCCAGGTCAACCCTGTGAGCTCTACCATCTCAGATGGTGTACATTAATGACTGATTATAAGCACACAAAATATGTCTCAGTTACATAAGATAAATGTGACGAGAGACAAGGGAGAACACCACAGTAACAGTAACTTATTCATTATTACTACCTGATCAAGTTTTGTCAAGTCCGTTTTATTTACATTCATGCCTGCTGCATGATCATGTTCTAATCTATAGGAACTTTTACCAGTTTCAAATGACTGTGAATGTGTTGGAACAGGTAAATGTGTTGACTGACTGACACATGAGGATGCGGAGGGAGGGAATTTGGCTTAATGTCACACTCAAGTTTGTTTCACTCATATGGTGACAGTCAGTTTGGTTGGTGGAGGAAGCCGGAATACCCGGAGAGAACCACCGCCCTTCGGCAAGTAACTGACAAACTTTCACACATGGACTAGTTGGGCTCGAACCCGTGCCGGTTCAGCGGTGTGAGGCTAGCGGTCACCAGTGAAGCGCCTTAGACCACTCGGCCACCGAGGGCCCCCCATGAGGATGTGTTGGGGCATGTGTTGGCATATTTGAATGTATTGACAAATTATTGTGAATATGTTGAGCAGTGAGTGAGTGAGTAGATAGGATTTAACGTAGCTTTCAACAATTTTCTAGTCGTATCATGCACATATGACAGAGCAGTCCCAAAACAGCCTTTTATAGTGCTGCCCGAGCATGCTCTACACAGCCGGGCCAACCAGTCATTGATCTATCCTCTTAATCCCGAGCATAGGTCAGGATGGATCCCGCCCTTGATTTCAAGCTTGCTGAATGTGTTGGAACACATGCCTCTGAATGAGTTGTGTTGGAAAATGTGAATGTGTTGACACGAGTGAATGCACTGGCAAATTTAATTTCCAATTTCCCCCTGATGCACAAATATACATGTACTTTGAAAATACATATATCATACGTATCATGAAGAGTGTATTATGCACAAAGTCACAGTTTACATGTAGTGGGTGAGTGAGTGAGTGAATAGAATTTAATGTAGCTTTCAACAGTATTTCAGCTATATATCGCAACAAACCAACTAAGCACCACCCAGCCAAGTTGCATTCCTGCTTCTTCAAAGGAGAAATCTTTGAAGCAGGATGGAACCAGTCACCCTCCATCCACCTTATAAAACACTTAAGGACAGCACACAAGACAGAGACAGGACACTTATATGGTGTAATAAAGACAAGTGATATTTACAGTGCTAGACATCACATTATCAAGTTGCTGTTGCTTCTCAGCAAAATGCATTGAAGAAAAAACAGGAACCCGTGCCTGGTACATCTACTATATATAACGTTAAACAAATCTATAATTAAGTATATCTCCTGACACATCACTTCCCTGATCAGTCTGATTAATGAAGAGTGAATATAAGGCAGAACATGCTGAAGGGGTGTTATGTACAAATGTATGTAAATGTAAGTGCAGGTATACATACACGGACAAGTAGGTCAGGGGTACTTCCTTGTTCAGATGTCTGGGATCACTGGGACAGACAGGCAGACATAAAAGTGCTCAAAATCATAAATTGTGTACACCTTCATATCATGTACATTCAGCTGGAGGGTTTGAGCCCATACAGAAAGAAACCTGGAAGCTAAATTGCACGTAGGCCAATTCCATGGAAATAAGATAGAGGTTGTGTCGAGGGCTGTATAGTTATGACCTACTGTGCCACATTGTTCAGGAGACACAACTCCAGGACCTCATTAAAATTCAGATAAGATCTCACAATTAATAACTAGATATCAAACAGGACCCTGAATTTCAAGATTCAATGCACGCCTTCCTTGTTTTTTATAGAGTACTCCATGAAATATAAACTAATATCCAACTCTACCCAGCTCTAACATTCAGTTGTATGTTCCTGCTTCAAAAATACAAAGCCTACCCCATTTTCATACATGTAGGTATGTTATCTAGCCTGACAGAACCCATGAACAGGCCTACATGTACAGATCAGGACTATTGACTTGCTGCATGAAGTGTCTGTCTCTCTGTTTGTTCAGAATGATGCAAAATGACTAATACTTCAAACATTCCAAATAGACATGAATGCATATAAACAAGGCACTCAAAGACTGTAGCATTGTCCAGCTCAGGACCCTGTACATGTAGGATGAGTGAGTGAGTGAATATGATTTAATGTCGCTTTCAACTGAGCTTATATTTCAGTCATATCACGATGTTAGGTCCTATTCCTTTTCACACCCGGGAACCACACGGGTGGGGTCCTATTCCTTTTCACACACAGGAACCCCACGGGTGCCTCAGTTAGTCGCCTCTTACGACAAGCTCTCTGAGGAGCTGAGGCCTATTCTTACCATGACCTGCGGTGTGCACAACGACATCCCAGGTCAATCCTTGGAAGCCCCATGGGGCGTACATGTGGGGACTCAATCTGGGGGGTACTGATAGCTAAAATTCATAGCGTCTCCCTTCCCTCAACGCTATGCTGACGACAAATACATTTTCCTGTTGGTAACTCGAACATCTCTATGGCGCACTTATTATTACCTTTGCACCCTATACACGGGTTGCCAATGTTTACAATCGGGTTCCACTTCCGGTGTTGCGCGCGAAACCTTATGGCAGAAAGCGCTTGGTATGAAGGGAGACAACTCGATTAACATGCAAATTAATAGGCAATGGCCTAAGATGGCTCACATTTATAGTCGTGATTTAGCGTTATATATCGGAGGAAATTTATGGATGCGATACATTAGACACAGAACTTATATTCATGCATTGCATTAAAAAACATTCTTATGACATATGATCAGTGAATTGATATTCTAGCAATCTTTAAACCCAGGCCTACAGGTAGTGGGCACCGCCTATTCCGCGAAAATATGACGGGGGGATACGCCGGAGATGGTAACCAACAGTTAATAACTCTGCCTGTATCTCTTCGATATTTGATTCTGTTTACTTGTTATTAAACCTGTACAGATACCCGTTTCAGAAATATATCTTTTACTACACATTACTTTCACCTCACGACGAGAAGTTTAACGAAATGCATGGTGTCGATTCGACGGGAATTTTTCGCGATACACCGACACAAAATGTTTTAATAACTTTCATTGAAAACACATCCATAAAATACAAATCTAAATAACAGTTTTCATTTCGAGTATCATAGGATCAGGAAAATATAAACGTTTTTGTATATTCTTCGTTCTTCATGTAATGTTTACAAGAATAGTTAGATTGTATTCGCCGCGTATTTTCCGCGATATACCGACACCAGGTTTCAATACCGGTAACTTACTATGAAAACGCATCTATAAAATAAAAATCTAACTGTTTATTTTTCATCTCGAGTATTATAGGATCATGAAAATATAAATATTATTGCTGTATCTGTTTTCTTGTAATATTTATCGGAAAAGATGGTGTCAATTCGCCAGGAATTTTCCGCGATACCGACACTTGGTATTGATAACTTTACTTGAAAAGGCTCCCGTAAAATATAAATCTAAATGCATAAATTTCTTGTCTAGTATTATAGGATCATGAAATAAAATATCATTTCTGCTTCTTTAGCAGTTTCCTTGTAATATTAATGGGGAAAGATGGTGCCGATGTGACGCGATTTTTTCGCGATATTCCAGACAGTATATAGTTTTGATAACTTTCCTTTGCAAACGCATCCATAGAAAGAAAACCTAAATACATATTTTCATCTCAGTATTACGGGATCATGAAAATATGAATGCCATGAATTATTTTCATAAATAATATCATTATCTTCAGCTATTTCTTGCGATGTTTACTTGTACACGCATAACACGATTTGCCGAGATTTTAAACCAAATTCGCCAAGACAGGCTTCCAAAAAAAAGCTTAGGTTGGGACCAATAGATATCCGGAGGCTAAAATGACACCTAAGATCTTAATCCAAACGATATTTGATGTAAGTCACAGCTTATAAAAAGCGGCATTGCAACACTAGATTGCTTTCGATCAAAGTGGAAAATGAACAGAAAATGACAATTTAGTCAGAACGGATACGAAAGTATTGTGTTTTGTAAAAACAATGGTACCGTACCATTAGTACAAATTTTATTTCTAAATATATAGTCGCATTACCTTAGCCCCATAAAGAAGATAAGGCATCTTATAATGATGAAGTTCAAATTCAAACTTCCGTAGGACATGAAATATGAAAATTAAATCACCCGGTAGCTCAATTTAACGGCAATGTAACGTACCGGGGTATGCCGTACTGAAGGCCTCAGTGTACTGCTAAAATGTTCATTTGCTTAGTATTTGTCATGAAAATATTTTATATACAAAAACGAATTTAAGTTTTGTGACGAATGAATCATATCCATAAATTTCGTTTCAAGATACGACGCTAAACCACGACTATAAATGATAACCGTTGGGGCGACTGCCTATAAATCTGCATGTTAATCGAGTTGTCTCCCTTGAAACTTTCAATGTTTTGCCCGGGAGTAGAGGCACGCAGTCTGTTTACAATCAGCGATGACGTCACAGGATTTTCGTCTATTGGACCTTCATTAACTTGAGAAAATGGGCCGCCATGAATAAAAATACCATAATCGATGTTGTAATCATCATCCCCTGTATACACGGGGTCTATTATGACGGAAAAGCCCATCTTCCTGACCCTCGATTTCAGGTGATTTTGAATTTGAGGCTCCATAGGGATAATTTTAACATATTAATATATGACCGACGAAGGGCCATTTAGTCTGCCATTTCTGTATTTTTATTCATGGCGGCCCATTTTCTCAAGTTAATGAAGGCCCAATAGGGCGCAAAGGTAATAATAAGTGCGCCATGGAGATGTTCGAGTTACCAACAGGCAAATGTATTTGTCGTCGGCATAGCATTGAGGGAAGGGAGACGCTATATCTTAGCTAGGGTACTGACTGCATGCCTGAACAGATATTCAAACCACGTACATGTATAGTAGTATACAGGTTAGGGCAGTCCCGCTCTCTAAAATGGAGGTAAAAAAGGTCGTTTTCGCTCAATAAATCAGTTCACATAACGAATTCAGCAAAATCCTCTTGAGGCGCATATATCAGCAGTAAAAACTAAATTGTCATGTGTCTAATTTGCATAATAATAGGCCAAACATCCTTCGCAGCACTTTCAAACAACATTGACTGGTTCTTCAAATGGCAAATTAATTTTATGACATGGAACAATAGATAAATCAATGCAGTTTTGACGCATTGGTTAAGAAGGAAACAGAAGTTATTGAACAAAAACAACCTTTTTTACCTCCATTTTAGAGAGCGGGATCACCCTAACCTTATCAAGTTATTGGGATTGACAGATGCTTCATTTTATAATACAAGACAGACACGGGAGTGGTGATTCATTTGTTGTTGAATATTGCCTGCATCAAGTGATTGAGATTTTATACAGCTGAACTTGTTTATGGTGACAACATAAATGAACTTGTGTATGGTGGCAACATAAATGAACTATAAGGAATTGTGTCAATATTTCCATTCTCTCTTGCTTTTGAAATTTGGAGATGACCTCCCATTCTAGTGGACAAAATACATTACCTCATGGCCACATTGCTACCATCAATCACAATGTAGCGATATTCAGTGTTCGCATCCTTTGTGTCCGAGGGCATGAGATAGGAGATGTCTTCATCCGGCACAGATTCTGAAGGCTCTAGCGCGGGACTTTTCTGTGTCCAATCATAGGAGGGGTCCAGCTCAGTACTAATAGTGTTCGGAGAGAGACTGTTGGTGATTGCTACCAGGGGGACACTGCTATGAACTGACATATCAAGGGAACAGTCTGGTACGACATCGCCCTCCATATTGTCACTCTTACAAAAAGAAGTATTTTCTGTTGAAAGTGTCGCTGATGATGACTTGCCAAGGCTAACAAGCTCTGCGAGGAGTTGGTCTGTCGAAAAGCTTGAGCCCAACTTGCGTAGAGCACAAAGAACCTGGGATTCATCATATCCCAGTTTGATGCCAAACTCCACCTCTTTGGCCATCGAGGCATCTGCTTGTATTCTGTCCAATTCAGGGTCGGACGAGGAAGAGGAGCCACTACCAGAGTGACCTTGACTCTGTTGAGACACTGTCGGAGAACTAGTCCTACTTGTATTTCTTTCCACTGCAGTAGGTAAGCTTACATGGTCCTTGTGTACATTGATATTTGAAGCAGAAGTAAAAGTTGGAGGTGAGGACGTCATGTCAATTTCTGGAAAATGTATATTTGAGCTCACAACATCTGCATAGCTGAATGTATCATCTCCAGAATTGTAACAAGAATCAGAACGCGAATCAGCCCCTGGACTCAATGGAGACATGGAGGAAGGGACACCAATACCTCTGGAGGTGGAACTGTCCCCACGACTCCTGAACTGGCTCCCAGCAGATCCACCAGGGATACTGCCAATACTGTGAATTGGGATGCTCTTTGATTGGTTGTCCTGTTGAATCACCACTGGTCTTTGAATGACATTTTCTATATAAGACCGGGCCAACTGTATATGCATTGGCAATCCACGTATACGGATGGACAAGTTCGCTGGAGAAAAATTTATGACAGCTCTCGAACTTGCTTCTATCTTATCCCTGTATTGTAAGAGAATCTCAAAATGTTCACTGTCATAACGGTTTTCAACCTCTGGTCGGCTCTGCCGGTCTTCGGACACCAACGACACAATGTACTCCTGAAAAAATAATTTATATTGACTATACACACGTAGTACAAAAACATTCCCATTGGATGAATAATGGATTCTTCAAAAATAATTATACAATCCCGCCCTGAATTGATTATGATTATAAAAAGTTTAGATTGGGACTGCAATTATAGCGGCTCTCACAGGTTAAAAAAGGTTAACTGTTTTGGCAGAATATTTACCTCATCAATTACTGAATTACCTGTACCGTAAAGAATTTTACCATGAAATTAGCGGTCATGTAACATGAAGAATTCACCTGATAAGATTTGACTCCAAACATGTTTTGTGCAGCTCCTCTGCCGAACAGTTAGCATTAGAAGTAACATGTAGCAAGGAAAACTATTTATTTAGCTTACTCAGTTAATTCAGCGAAGAATGTAATTCCTGGATCCAGAGTGGCAGTACCGCAACAAGTACATCATTTACATGTCTGTACTTTCGATATTCACAAGCTACATGTAACTCGATATATCATTAACGTATTGTGTACGGTACTGTACACTATATATACAAATTCACAGAAATTAAAGGTCTATGAGTTGACTAAACCCATCCTCAAGCTCTAGTCATAAATTGTAAGTTCATCATGAGACATGTCAGAGCCCATGTATAATTTTCTGACAGGTCTGAATAATCAAATTTATGATCCTGATTGACTGATCAGATAATATGAAGTTGACCACTGGTTGAACTTTCCATAAGGATAGCAATTCATAGATCACACTTTCTAGGATTTTACAAATTTCCGACACACTCTTGTTCACTCTGAACCGGTGGGTGAGAAACGGAAACATACACACTAAATTTGAACTATCCAGGATATGCTTAATGTACATGTGTATACTTGTGTGGTTAACAGCCACAAACAAAAATAAAATTTAGCAATACATACATGTACCTCAGCTCCAGAAATAGCCTATATATTACCACCAGCCCAAATAGAATTACCATCAGCACTGAAAATAGGTGCTATTTGCGAAGTTGTCAGAAAGTAAGTGATCAAACTCTTAAATAACACTCATTATTTTACTGCATGTACCAATATATACACAGCTCAGATGATTCACTAAAAATTAGTATAAAGCCACTCCACTTTCCATGATAAAATGACAAAATTTTCAATAGGATTTTATATAGGAAGGGTACACCTCTTCAATATTGGATGACACATGAACAACCTCATTTCCACACTGGGTTTACCACAATAACAACTTGACAATCCTCTATGAATACTATCTACATGTACTGCTGCTGTATGTGCGTCATAGTCCCCAGATCTGCTCTGATTATATTGTAGGTCAGTCCTTGTTTACTATAGCTACATTCAAACTGGCTAGATGAATGCTCATAGAAGAGAGAATCACAAAATATCTGTCATGACCAAGAAAAGTGTGACTTGTAACCCTGATTTCGACCCACCTCTAACTGATCACCATACAGCTGTCATCAAAAAGTATAACTTGACTGGACTGCATTTACACCATGTACCGTACTACATGAGGACACTGTTGGAACCACACTGTTCGAAACTGCTGAAGTAACAAATATTAAGATACACCAGGCTCGTTTCTCCGCTGTTGTGTCAGCTGTTTACACTGTGACACTAGCTGGTACTGGCAGTTCCGCTGTACAATATGAGAAACTCTGCTACATACAGATCCAGGCTTCAAATTTAAAGCCTGAAATTAGTCAAAGTTTTGTCAAAACGCGAGAAAGTGTGCAGTGTCTGCAGGCAATCTACGAGTCAACCAGTCAAGCCTGAAATTAATTCACAGCACATGACAGTCATACAAACCTACTTAACATGTTTTAATCAGACCAGTGATCTCTGACACAGACTTCCAGTAATTTCAAACATTTTGTAAGGCAAAACTGTACAGAGAATGTTGCACACTAAAGGCCTCGCATTTTGATGGGGCTGATCACCTCATACCCCATCATGCTCTTCATGGAGCAAGTGCTAATATTGTAGTTCAATTGAAACATATTAAAGCAATTTATCAGCCCCGTTAATATCAGGCCTATCAAATATCAGCCTGGTGGAATTTCTAGAATGCAAAAGTGTGTTGGACTGGAGATTACTAATGATTTTGCTACATTTCCTCCAGGTTTATTCAACAAGCCAACATTCAACATTTTGCAAATTCACCAACCAAGTCAAAATTTCCAAAAACACCCCAATTATCAGACTCATTAGCTGGCCCTCAATCAAGTGATGTTTCAACTTTATTTGGGAGTAAAAAACAGTTGTTATATAACATGTTTTATTTTCCAAATTTCACTTTGAGAAATGCACTACATTATTGCTCAATTTTGCTCCACAAATCAGTTTATTTAGTGAGTTCAAGGAAAGACATATTTTATTTTATCCAATTATACATGTGGTGGATTCCACGATAACCTGGTCCACTTTTCTGTCGAGTCAAATTTTCTGTCCAACTGAAACATGACATTAACAACTTTAAAAGTTAAAAAAAAAAATCTGTGCCATGTACAGGTTTGCTAAGCCAACATATATATGTGAATATAAACAGTTTCACCCTGTACATTTCCTATCTGCAGTAAAATAGAGAGACAGAAATGTAAATGTTGCAAATGTCATTTGTTCTAATGTCATATTTTCGTCATACTTTTTTCACCACAAATCAAATGTCAATTAAATTATTCAAAAGATTTACAGTGGCACTAGCCTGACCTTATTAAGATATAGTAGTATTCCAGTACCCCCGGCATACTCTCGCCGCACCCTATCCCGCGCCACACCTATGCGACCTGCTGTGTCGACCCATTCTACTGTAGGGTGCAAGCCTGGCCCATGGAATCTCAGGTAGTGAAATCCCCAGGTCTCTCGCCCTACTCTATCCCGCGCTACACCTATTCCCACGTTACACCTATGCGACCCGCTGTGCAGTGAGTAAAGCGGAGGAGGAGTAGGACACGCCACGGATTCCCGCGCCACACCTATGCGACCTGCTGTGTCGACCCATTCTACTGTATGGTGCAAGTCTGGCCCATGGAATCTCGGGTAGTGAAATCCCCAGGTCTCTCGCCCCACCCTATCCCGTGCCACACCTATGCGACCCGCTGTGCAGTGAGTAAAGCGGAGGAGTAGGACACTCCACGGATTATACTAGGTAGATGTACCATTGCCAGTGTATTAAATACAAATACATGGATACTATGGGTGTTTGAAAAATGTTGCTAATGTCATTTCTGTCCAACTCCCTTGACGGAAATGACATTAGCAAAATTTTGAAAAGGCCCTGTATTACAGCATGGGTGATGTCATACACTGACATTGGTACAGATACATAAATATGATTGGCCTAATTCCACTGAGTATATGCAAGTGCTTGTCTTACAAGAAATTTCTTGTACATATACAGAATAGATTTTGATGGAAAAATGACATAAGCAACACAAATGTTGCTAATGTTATTTGCATTTTGTCCTGCCAAATTAAAACCTGTACAAATACATGTAATGGGGCATGTTTATTTTCATCTTATATAAATGCAATTCGTTGATATGTTTTAGATAGTAAGGTACAGGGCACATTGTTTGTTTACAATATTTTTAAATTTATAGGTGTTGCTAATGTCATGTTTGGTCAATGACTGACGAAAATGGCAGGGTTTGTTTTTCCACGGGAATCCGATTCCCGTCAGCACTCCCGCAAAATAATTTGCGGGAATCCAGCAGATTCCCATAAAATTTTATCAATCTGTATGGAAATGATAGCACTGCATGGATTCCCGTGAAGCTGTGTTGAGAGAATCTATTTGGATTCCCGTGAATTCTGACGAAAAACAAGGCCTGAATGGGAGTTAGTGGACTAGTTTATCTTGGAATCCACCATGTATGTAAAACTCCCATAAGATAGAGTTATCGGATAATAATTTGATATTATACACGTTAAATATCGATTCCCAACAGTATGAATTGGTCGATACAGTTTCATTCACGAGTGTTGACCAATAAAAAGCTACAATCGACCAGACTACTTCATTTTACGAGCAATGTGTTTGGCTTCTCCTCCAGAGTAAACCCTGACAGTGGAGTAAGAGATGACGTATCACTGCAATGTTGCATGCAGTCGAATGATTTTGATTCAAATGTGTCCAGCAGCCGACAACTTGAAAAAGATACAATTGTTGAGGGGGAGGGAATTTGGCTTAATGTCACACTCAAGTTTGTTTCACTCATATGGTGACAGCTTGGTTGGTGGAGGAAGCCGGAGTACCCGGAGAGAACCACCGCCAAACTTTCACACATGGACCAGCTGGGCTCGAACCCGTGCCGGTTCAGCGGTGTGAGGCTAGCAGTCACCAGCAAAGTGCCTTAGACCACTCGGCCACCGAGGGCCCTACAATTGTTGAAATGTGTAATCCACATTATTCTGCATTATAATGCAACATTAGAATTGAGCACAATCATATCTCAATCAGAAGAGCTAATGGGTGTACCATATGGAGAAATGTTTCTTTGTGGATGTATCACCGACTGACCTTGGTCTCTTCATTATTACTTTGATTTAATACTTCGTTTTAACTCAATAATGGTAGCTGAATATTTTCCCATACCCGACCTGATCTGAGCAACTCTGGTGGCCCTGTCGAATGCACTGGAATGGGTGTCTGCACCAGATGAACTCAAAATGTAATTGCCTCGAAAATATCGGCTGATCCATGATGAAAAATAGATGTTCTAACAGTTACCGATCTCAATCGCTTTATACTGTTCATTGTTGGTGATTTGACTTCCGATGTCAATTTAAGCCCGCGATGAAATTCAAACCCGTCACATCTCATACCTCCCAACTGGTTTACTTGCACGTTCACTGATTGGTTTGATTCAGAGGAAACCCCCTGGTCTATTTATATTCAGAACTATAGTCTGTCTATTTTAATTAGTCGTCTACTTTGGAGCTTGTCAATAATCAGCAGTTAACTCTGCATAAATTTTCTTTTTTGCATTGTGTAGAACAAACAGAAATCTACAAAACGACTGCCATTTCCCCGTGATATCGATAATATATCGCGTTTGAAATAACTTTTTAATTCTCTCCATATAAAACTCCAGTACAGTTGTTTCATGTACCGGGACTCAATTACATAGGGAGACGTCATAATGTATTCGTGCTGTCTAGCACAAAGGTCAACAATGCCTTGTATGGTCATAGAGGTGTGTGCGGTTTATCATTCGGCAATTTCACTGGGCATGGAATATGTGCGACACTCTCACGGACCGCCTGTTTTTACTATATTCGGCATTAATGACCTTTGTGCCAATGAGAATGAATACATTATGACGTCTCCCTATGTAATTGAGGCCCGGTGCATAAACAACTGTACTGGAGTTTTATATGGAGTGAATGATAAAGTTATTTCAAGCGTGATATATTATCGATATCACGGAGAAATGGTAGTCATTTTGTAGAGTTCAGTTTGTTCTACACGCTGCAAAAAAGAAAATTGTTGCAGGGTTAACTACTGATTTTTGGCAAGCTCCAAAGTAGACGACTAATTAAAATAGACAGACTATAGTATGGGTAACCAACCAAGCCAGAATATCGATCCTAACAGAACAGATCGATGCACAGCACTGGCTCGCGAGGATGATGAAATACGTAAGCTTATCCCAACAAAAGTCCAAGAACAGTGTACAAGCATGGTACCTTGTGAATTGTCCATAAATAGCTAGTTATTTTAAAATTTACATAGATGGTCAAATATTTAGGTATACGTGAGAATGTCCATATCACTGTAGGTAACAGGTCTGCTGAATTTCCATATGTGCCGTAGGGCCTACCGTACAAGCAATGTCTGAAATGTCATATACAGTCACTGGCCCAAAAATGTTCCGAACCTAATAATTTGCCACCTCTGGGTTTTATTAGCTAAATAATATATAGCCCTCACGAGTATGAGGGCTATAGGTCGGCCCCAGTCACCTCCAGCGAGGGTTTTAGATAATTTTATTACGAATCACCTGTTAACTACAGTTCTCATTAAACTATGATTTGATATACTTTCAGATTGGCGGGGCCCTTCATTGGTATCAGTCTGAATAAATATCATCCATCTTCCTTTCATTGAACTTTCATGGTAGCAGAGCGTAGTTCCTTTATCATCTAACAAAATGACAGACCAGGAACGTGAGAGGGAAGAATATAGGGCTCCGCCCAGTTGGCATTCTCAGAAGATGTCATATGATGCCTGGCGTTTTGAGGTGGAACTGTGGGATGAATGGACAAATACTTCCAAAAACAGACGAGGACGTATGGTGATGGTGTCACTACCCACAGATGATCCGTCAGGAGCTCGTGAGAAATTGCGTCTGGCCATACAAAATGGTGAACTGAACCTGAACAGTGAAACTGGTGTACAGGACATATTGACAGAGCTGGATAAGAGTTTCATGAAGGATGATTTGAGCACTGTTTGTGAAGCCTGGTCGAACTTCATTGGCTATCGGAAGCAAGCTGGGAACAATATGTCAGAATATATCACTGAATTTGAGAAACAAGCCAGCAAACTGAAGAAAGAGAAAATAGATCTTCCTCGGTGTCGTTCTGGCGATGCAGCTACTGAACAGTTCTGGTCTAGAGAAGAATGAGAGGCAAATTGTGTTGACAGCTGTGGACTATACAAATGTAATAAGAAGCAAGAGCTTCTTCCACAGATGAAAAGTGCATTGAGAAAATTTCACAGTGACGTTCCACTAGTCAGAAATGAAAATAAGGCATGTGATGACACAGTCTGGAGCAACCAGGAGATGCATGAACCCTAGAGATTCCTACGGGAACATTATGAAATGCAACGCTTGCGATTCCATACGCCATTTTCAGAAGGATTGTCCTGATGCTTGGGAAAATGTCAACAAACTGGATAAAAGTGTTCTAGAAGTCAAAGATTTAAAACATGAGGAAGTCATGAAGGTCAGCGACTACTCTGTTGTAGACAAACAAGTTTTCTTATGCGAGGCTGCAAACGCTGCAGTCTTGGATAGCGCCTGTACCAAGACTGTAACAGGAAAGGCATGGAGGGATACCTACATTGAATCATTGTCAACTGAGGAGAGGAATCAGGTTAAGAGACTTCCAGGAGGAACCCGGTTCAAATTTGGAGGTGAAACCAAAAAGGAATCTTTTGAAAAACTGGAATTACCTGTTGTGCTTGCTGGAAAGAAAACTACGATTACCACTAACGTGGTAGATAGCGACATTCCGTTGTTGTTAAGCAAACCAGACATGAAGAAATTTGGAATGAAAATAGAGTTGGAGACCACTACATGTAGTTCTGGGCATTATTGTCTACCGCTCCAGGAATGTGAAGTACATGTACCACTTGAGAAAGTTCATATGGCACTGAAAGAAAAATCCAAAGCTGAAAAGGAGTTCGCTCATCCATCATCACGGAACTTGAAAAATCTCATGCGTAATGCTGAATCTCTGGATGAGGATACCTGTGAGGCTATTGACACTATTTCAGAAAGATGTGAGGTCTGTAAAAGATACAAAAAGACGCCCTCTCGCCCTGTGGTTTGCTTGCCTTTGGCTACTAGATTCAATGAGACAGTGGCTATGGATCTGAAGGAGTTCAAACCAGGGGTTTACTTTAGGCCGTTGTCACTTGATTAGTTGTTTAGCATGACCAGCACTCATCTATATTTTGAGGGCAAATACTTGAAATAGATGAGGGATTCCCTCATCTATTTTAATTATTTGCCCTCAAAATCCTGGATTTACATTTTCATGAGTAAAACTTGATCATTTTCTTTATATTCATATACAATTGGTTTGCAATTTAATAATTAACACAGGAAGGAAGCAATCAGAGATTGCTCAATTGTATGCCCCCCCTTCCGCTTTAATCCGACACTGCCCCGCCATTGTTCTGTTGTTTATTGGTTGGTGGAGGCCTAATTTGGATAATTATAAAAATTCTGTTTCTGTCACTTTTTTGCCATGCCTCACATAATACATATTCCAAGTATCAGCCAACAAGTGATAATACGATGTTTCGATGCAAGATGGTCGCCAGGGCTTTCGCCAAATCCGAAAATGTGACCTGGTTATGAGACCTACATTCCTTGGGAGTATATTGTGGTGAAATTATGAAGCGATCAGTGAACTTTGAATTTTGCACCCAATTCACTCTTTTGGGGCAACTTCATACTTTAACTTCAGGACCTATGTTGTCTGCTTTGGAATGTAGGATAATATATAATATAGCCATTTTTCTGGTCCAAATCGGTTATGGACTGAGATCCAGCCTGGACAAATGAATATATCCCATTCACTTTAGTTTTGATAAACAAAGGGCCATAACTCTTGAAAATATAACCGAAAGCAGAGAAACTTCACGCTGCACACCAATGGGTCACTGACCACATATCATGCAAATTTCATACTTGTCCATACAATATTAACCGAGATCCAGCCCTACAAGTCTCAAAGATTTGAAGAAAAAAGGGCCATAACTGTTGAAAATATACGCGAAATGTGGAGAAACTTCACGCTGCACAACTACAGGGCACTGACCACATATCCTGCAAATTTCATAATTGTCCATACAATATTAACCGAGATCCAGCCCGGACAAGTCCCAATTCACACAAATTTGAAGAAAAAAGGGCCATAACTCTTGAAAATATATGTGAAACGCGGAGAAACTTCACGCTGCACAACTACAGGGCACTGACAACATATCCTGCAAATTTCATAATTGTCCATACAATATTAACCGAGATCCAGCCCGGACAAGTCCCAATTCACGAAGAATTCAGGAACAAAGGGCCATAACTCTTGAAAATATAAGCGAAACGTGAAGAAACTTTACGCTGCACAACTGTGGGGCACTGACCACATATCATGCAAATTTCATACTTGTCCATACAATATTAACCAAGATCCAGCCCGGACAAGTCCCATTCACAGAGATTTCAGAAAAAGGGCCATAACTCTTGAAAATTATACCGGAACTCGGAAAAAACTCAATGCTGCACATCTACGAGGCACTAGCCACATTCCATGCAAGTTTCAATCCTGTCCATCAAATATTAACCGAGATATTGCTCGGACAAGAAATTCGGACGGACAGACGGACGGACGGACAAAGCGATCGCTATATGCCCCCCCTCTAGTTAGAGGGGGGGCATAATAATAAATAATTATAGCATCTAGCATGTGTATTTAAAAAATCAAGGTCATGCTAAACAACCAATCAAGTGACAATGGCCTTATCCATATGATTGACTTAAATACACCAGATTCAGCTTGGCCAAAGTCATCAAGAGGAAACTTCCAGCAGTTATAGTGGACAGTGTTATTTTGACATGGATTGCATCTGGTTTGGGAGCACCGCAAAAATTCCTCATTGACAATGCGGGGAGTTCTGCAATGATCTGTACAAAGAGATGACCGAGCAGTTCAATGTTGAGATATGTAATACAGGTGCAGAATATCCATGGTCAAATGGAATATGTGAGCGTAATCATGCTGTGACAGATGCTGCAGTGGCCAAAATGTTGGAGGATGAACCTAAACTGCCGTCAATGCCAAAAACGCCATGTTGAATCACAACGGGTTCTCCCCATTCCAGTTGGTGTATGGTCAGAATCCTAATCTGCCATCGGTCATGACCAACAAATTACCAGCTTTGGAGAGCTACAATGTATGTGACAGGTGAAAAAGTGGCTAAACACTTGAATGCACTCCATGCCGCTAGACGGGCATACATCAAGGCTGAATCTTCCGAGAGGATTAAACGAGCATTGCGGGCTCAGGTTAGGGCAGTTGAAGATACCTTCGAACCCGGAGACAAAGTGTTTTATAAACGGGATGACAGTTTGCATTGGCGGGGACCCGGACGGGTTATCGGACAAGACCACAAAATTGATTTCGTCCGCCATGGTGACCAGTTGGTTAGAGTATCCACATGTCGTTTAGTGAGAGTGGGACAGGAAGGCCAGAAATCTGACTCGCTAGCTTCAAAGGAAACCAGTAGCAAACAGAAGCTTTCAGTATCTCAGGAAATTTTCACCTCAGATGAGATGGCTGGAAACACCGGATCGGATTCCTCACCACCACTGTATGCTGAAATGAAGAACCATAAAAATGCCAGCAATGAACAATCGGGGTCTGACCTGGAAAATGATCCCATTCTGGTGCCAGATCAAAATGAGTACCAAACTGACGACGTTGAATTCGAGCCCTGTGACACCCAAATAGGTGCACACCCTGAACCTGTTGAACGGAATTCTCATTGCGTAAAAGGACCAAAAGATCTTCCCAGAAAGGGAGACAATATCAAATACTGTATTACTGGAACTGATTGGATCGAGGCCACTGTACTGGGGCGTGGTGGAAAAGCTACAGGCCAAAACTCATACTGGGTCAATGTACAAAACAAATCTGATGAGAAGAAAGTTGGCATTGACTTGAGAAAAGTTGATTACGAGTTTATGCCTGATACTAGTGCCGAATTTGAAGTTCCTGAAACTGGTAACCAGGATGGAGAACAGGTGTGTGTAGCAGTCCCTAAAACACATCTGAGTGATGATCAGATCAATGAAGCTAAAGATCAGGAGTTAGAGAATTGGAAATCATTTGATGTGTATGATGAAGTAGAGGATCATGGACAGAAAACCATATCCACGAGATGGGTGATAACTGAGAAAGTTCTCCCTGAAGTGATGAAACAACCGATGCCAAAGCTCGTCTAGTAGTACGAGGATTTGAAGAAGAGGGTGAAAATCAAGCAGCAAAAGCCAAGTTACGTGTTTTCTTAGCAGTGTCCGCCAACGAAGGATGGAAACCTGAAACTATAGATACAGAAGCAGCATTTCTTCAGGGTAAACAGATAGAGAGAGACGTGTTCGTGAAACCTCCACTTGAAACTTTGGTGGATGGTTACATCTGGAAACTGAAAAAAGTGGCTTATGGGCTGGATGATGCGGCAAGAAACTGGTTCTTTAGCATTACTGAGGATTTGAAACGCACTCAGTGCAAACAGTCTCTTCTGGATAAGGCACTATTTCACTGGTACAAGGATGGAAAGCTGCAAGGTTTATTCTTGATGCATGTGGATGATTTCCTGTTTTCTGGCACACAGCAGTTCCATGCAGAAGTGATAGGTCTTATCTGTGAAAAATATAAGGTAGGGAAACGACAAGATGGCAGCTTCAGGTACATTGGTCTGGACGTCATCCAAGCAGATCAAGGAATTCTGGTGAAACAAGACGATTACATCAGTGATGTCCACCCCATGGAGATTAACACCAAACGAAAACAGGACAGACACGCATTCCTTACGAGCAAGGAAACCAGTGCTTTTCGGAGCATCGTTGGTCAACTCAATTGGGTCAGCACACAGACTAGACCTGATGTAGCTCATGACACCATGGTTCTCAGCGTGGCAAGCAAACATCCTCAGGTGCAGCACATTATTGATGCCAACAAAGCCGTACATATAAACTGCAGAATGGCCGCAGTAGTATCCGGTATCAGCATCTGGGCAGCTTTGGAGACTTCACCTTGAACATGTTGAAGGTCTTCACAGACGCATCGTGGGCTAATCTACCTGATGGCAGTTCCAGTGCTGGTGGTCATGTTATCTTCCTTGCGGGGAAGGATGGAGCAAGTGCTGTTCTTGACTGGTCCGCCAACAAAATCAAGCGGGTAATTCACAGCACTCTAGCAGCTGAAGCGGTTGCTATGCTTAATGGTGTAGACAATGCCATTTACTTGGGATGTATTCTGACAGAACTGTATAAGGATGATTACAAGGAAAACAAGATCCCTGTGTCTGTGTATACCGATAACAAGTCCGTTCATGGAAATCTACATTCCACCAAACAGGTGAATGAGAAGAGACTACGTGTTACCATGGTTACCATGGCAGAACTGCAGGAGTTGATGGCTCAGGGTGAAATCCAGAAACTGAGTTGGCTTCCCTCAAAACAGCTGTTGGCAGATGTCCTAACCAAACGGGGTGTTTCTAGTGACAGTCTGCTTTCCTGTATCAACTCTGGAAAACTTTCTGGACACACTTACAGACATTCAATGTTCCTGTTCTGTGTTATATTCGCGTTCCTACAAGTTGTGTTCGTATGGTGGATTTGATCCTGATGTTGGTACTGACGTGTAGTAGCCTTCGCTTCCATCTGATCGAGTGACGTGGAACTTTTCCATACACTAACACTCTGCCGATTCATTTGTAAACCTTTGAACATTTGACGTTTTCCTGTTCATCTCACTTCATAATGATTATATGAACATTCTTCACAAAGACTGTATTTGACATGACACACTGTTCTTTTGATTGCAAAATCTCTTTTCACTTTTTCTATGTTCTGGGTACGATACCCGACTATAATGGACCATCTTCCATCTGGATATCATTGGACATTAACCCTTTCACCGATTAAACCCGGTGTACGGGGATAACGAGAGTGCCACCCATACGACCATCCCCGGTAGACCGGGTTAGCTTTAAACCTGTTGGCCATCACGATGGGTACAGCACTTTTATTTTTTTGCATTCGTTTTAACGGAAACCTATCAAACACTGTATACTTCTGGAAAGTCAAAACCTTGATCAATTTGATTCTCGAAATTGTTTGTTTGTTCCGCAAAAGAAATAAAGCAAAATTAGATGTTGAACGAAAAAAAATCGGAGCGAAAAATGCGGAACCTCATCCTAACTCCTGTATTTTTGATGTTACACGACTGGTAAAGCGTGGTGAATAATTCCCCAGACGATTAAAACTGCCAACGACAACCGGCAAAGTTTATTTCCATATTTTTACGAGTCTTGATCCACAAAGTTTGACAACCAACTTTCTATTTCGCCCAAGATGGTTGCCGCCTTCGGACGACGAGCCAATCGGTATGCGTAATTTCGCCCACGTGACCTCCATCCGCCAACAGATAAGAGGCGCGTAGACAGTGGCTGGAAAAATGGAATTACATCATTTTCAATCCAATCGTATCCTCCGTTTTATTTTTGCCATCCGTCCCAGTCATGTCATGTACAGAAAGGGGAAAGCCCACGCTTTCCAATGAGAGGTCAAACATTGCAAATGGCCGAGTACAACTCGAGATAAACACTGTCAAATGCGATCGAAAAAAGACGATTTCTCCGTTGAATTTTGACGTTTTCAAGTCGAGAAAGCCGGGGAAAGCGCATTCTCTTGAAGTAAAACCTAATTTTGTATGCTATTTTATTTATTTTGCTATAAAACTGGAGCAAATAACACCGGAGTGTTCATTGTGGAGACGGGGTCCCTATGTTTTTCTACAAATCTCAGACGCAAACACGTTTTCTAACATTCCAAAGACAACATATACAAATTTTAACAGTTCTCAGGGAGTTGATCGTCAGCAGGTCACTTTTGTCAGGGGAAATAATCGGCGAAAGGGTTAACTCATTTATTACTGGACAGTTACTTCATTCTGTTTCTTGTGTCACCTGTGGGTGATACCCTACTTCCTATATTGTGTTCACCACCCCGCCAATCTTTCATTAAGAAAAGAATTATAGAGGAGATGTTAACTACAGTTCTCATTAAACTATGACTTGATATACTTTCAGATTGGCGGGGCCCTTCATTGGTATCAGTCTGAATAAATATCATCCATCAGAAAAGCTTCCTTTCATTGAGCTTTCATCACCCACCTCTGAAACTGCCGTACATCTAATCTCTAGCCCCTCCTGTGCACTATTTTAAAATCTTGCGCACTATTGTGAAATAGTAACGAATATATCGCCATCTGAATTTTCCAGTCGACAACTCCCACTTGTCTACGCGCCATGTTCAATTGCAAACGGCCAGCACACATATACCGTGACGTCACCAACAACATGGCGCGTAGACTCTAGAGAGTTGAAGTTTTCCACTGAAAAATTCAGACGGCGATATATGCGTCACTATTTCACAATAGTGCGCAAGATTTTAAAATAGTGCGCAGGAGGAGATAGAGATTAGATGTACGGCAGTTTCAGAGGTGGGTGATTCGTAATAAAATTATCTAAAACCCTCGCTGGAGGTGACTGGGGCCGACCTATAGCCCTCATACTCATGAGGGCTATATATTACTTAGCTAGATTTTATGCGATGTTACCACACATTTTACCAAGCATTATTTCGATCAATGTTTTTGCTGTATTTAATGACTGAAATTTCATACTTTGCATCAAATATTGATTGAACTGTTGGAATATTTCATTAAAAAAATTAGGTATTTGTCACTGGCACATTTTCGGGCCTTTGTCCCTCTTAGTTCAGATGGCTTTTCAGTGCAGTAGACTTGCTTCCATGTAATATTGGTAATATTGTAAAATGTTGCTTGTACATGTAAACTAATGGTAAGGAATTTTATCCAATATGTAAAAATATATTTGAGCTGCCAGATGCTTCTAGAATACCGTACCTTGGCCTATGTGGATGACCGAAAAATGATAGCTTGCATAATGGGTCGTACTAAAAACTGCGCGGAACTGCGCGGAGCTTAATTTCAACTGCGCGTGGATTATTTGATGGATTTTTCTTTATTTGCTGACGAGCAGAATATTGATATTAATAAAACAGACAACAAAATCCGCAAAATGTAGACTATATGTCGCTTGAAACGAGAGAGAACGAAATTCAAATGCGCGGAAATTATGTTTCACTGCCCGGAGATTCGCTTCGCTGGAATGGAATCGTTAATATTAGAGCACATTATCCTACCTTATTCGTACTCCACTCAGATTCGCTTCGCTCGAACTAAGTCTGATGTGTATGAATTTCAAAAGGCTTGTGTGTATGAATTTGGTAAAAATTGAACGTGAACTTGGTATAAATTTCAACTACGCGGAAATCGAACCCGTAAGCAAATTTGGCATAAAGTTTAACTGCGCGGAAATCCATGGCAGCTTCACCCCATGCAGATTCTTCTGGATTGAACCAAGTCTGATGTGTATGAATTTCAAAAGGCTTGCGTATATGAATTTCATCTGTCCGAACGTGAACTTGGTATAAATTTCAAATTGCAAATTTGCTTACGGGCTCGATTTCCGCACAGTTGAAATTTATACCAAGTTCACGTTCGGACAGATAAAATTCATACACGCAAGCCTTTTGAAATTCATACACATCAGACTTAGTTCAATCCAAGAGAATCTGCGTGGGGTGAAGCTGCCATGGATTTCCGCGCAGTTAAACTTTATACGGGCTCGATTTCCGCGCAGTTGAAATTTATACCAAGTTCACGTTCGGACAGATGAAATTCATACACGCAAGCCTTTTGAAATTCATACACATCAGACTTAGTTCAATCCAAGAGAATCTGCGTGGGGTGAAGCTGCCATGGATTTCCGCGCAGTTAAACTTTATACGGGCTCGATTTCCGCGCAGTTGAAATTTATACCAAGTTCACGTTCGGACAGATGAAATTCATACACGCAAGCCTTTTGAAATTCATACACATCAGACTTAGTTCAATCCAGAAGAATCTTTGTGGGGTGAAGCTGCCATGGACTTCCGCGCAGTTGAACTTTACGCCAAATTTGCTTCCGGGCTCGATTTCCGCGCAGTTAAAATTTATACTCAATTTACGTTCGGACAGATACAATTCATACACATCAGACTTAGTTCGAGCGAAGCGAATCTGAGTGGAGTACGAATAAGGTAGGATAATGTGCTCTAATAATAACGATTCCATTCCAGCGAAGCGAATCTCCGGGCAGTGAAACATAATTTCCGCGCATTTGCATTTCGTTCTCTCTCGTTTCAAGCGACATATAGTCGGATTTTGTTGTCTGTTTTATTAATATCAATATTCTGCTCGTCAGTAAATAAAGAAAAATCCATCAAATAATCCACGCGCAGTTGAAATTAAGCTCCGCGCAGTTCTGCGCAGTTCCGCGCAGTTTTTAGTACGACCGTGCATAATACCCCCCACCCTACACCCAAACCATGTCAAATTGCATATACTGTACTATCTTCACAAAAACCATAGTCCGTCATAACTTCTACCAGATATTTAAGCAATAAACAGATAAAAGGCTCACTTTGGCCCGTTGAACATCCTGTTCGGAATTCGATGACGTGACTCGGATCCAGGCCTGTGGTTCTTGGCTGCCGCGTGAGGGAATTTCTGCCAACGACACTCCAAATAATCTACAAATCCGTTCTCCATACTGTTGTAGCAAGACTAACTTTGAGACAGGAATAACGAACTCATCTTCCATTGTTGTGTGTTCAAACTGTAAACGAGAGACATAGTTTTGCTGCGATGTTTCCAGCCATCCGCGCTTGTCTTCTGCAAAGTAACTACTCTCGCGGCAGACGGTAACCAGCGATACTTCCGGGTTGGGAAGAAGAGGCTCTCTTGGGATACGGTACGGGTTAAAAAGTTTTATTTTCTATCAGTCATATTCGGGAAAGTGTTCAACCCAAACTTTCGTCCATACATCTCGCGAGAGAATCAAAGTCAAACGAACATGCATATGGGGTAAAAAAAAGAGCGAAAAAAACTTGGAGCAAAACAAATAATAGTCCCAGCTGTCGTGCGCCTCGGTCATGTGATTTGTTGTGTGATTTCTCGGAACAGTACTTTCCTTTTACAGGTCTACCGGACGTAAACAACAACACAAATATTTATACTGAAAGTCCATCGAATGCATATCCTGGAGGGAAAAATCACTGCTTCGTGATAAGACACGCATTAAACATTCCAGGAATAAACAACACTGAGAAATTGCGATTCATCATCCGAAAAGGAAGGGCTAACAAAATATCGATATCAGAATTACATGTAGGGGGCCTAGTATACATATCAAACCGAATTTTTGATTTTCCTCCAATCAAATGTTGCAATGGCATTGATATAGCATTAGCCAAATCTCAACAGATTTGCCTAAAGTAGGCCTGAGTTTTTGATGAAAAACCCGACCGGCCTATTGCAGGCACGGCGGAGCCGGGGGCTAGCGGGGCTGAACCCCCAATAATTTGGCCAACTTTTCTAAAATTCATATGATGTCAACGCAAAAATACTTCAATGAATATGTATTTTCGAAATGAATAGTAAAATGAATTGTCTGCGTCGCATATCTATCGCATAACTAAAACTATTTACAACTGTCCAGCATCAGTGCATGGGCCAGCCAGCTCTAGAATTTTTTTTACCGACATTGTTTAGTAATAACTAGGTTCACAAAAGGGCGGTTAATAGTGTTATACCATATAAAAGATGGTAGAGATAAATGATTAAATCCTCACACCATGTACCGTATGCCACTAATTACTAAGACGAAATGCCGCTAAAAACATATGACTCCTATGTCCTGGACGTTTCGTGATATCAGCGAAGATAAAATACTGTTATTTGATTGTATTCAGATTTGCATTCATCAAAATTAGAAAGAAAATGGACTGGAATAGAAAATACCCTAGGTGTCCATGCCATGAGAATGTCCAAATCCTCGCCCAGTCAAGAAGTTACCGGAACGCATTGCATTGTCCTTGTGCCCAAATACACACTGTCGGTTTTCATTGTTCACAAACTCATTGGCAATTTCGATCAGGTTGATGAAGTCTGTGAAATTCTTGACGATGAATATTTACAAAATGTTGGGAAAACAGGCAACACAAATAGAGTTTACACAGGCGAGGATTTCTTGTTTTATTGCTCGGAAATACTCTAGAACGCCTCTCCGGCCATCTAAGACCCCTGGAGCTTCCGGGACCTAGGCGGCCCCTGGGCCCTCACCTAATTGTGCTGTGATAGTAGCCCCCGCAATCATGAATTGCTTCCGCCGTGCCTGTATTGCTTGGACAATGTTCCCGCGATGATCTAGATGTTGATATCTCGCCTAGCGATTTAGTTTTCAATATCTTGAACTGTAGGAAATTTCGATTGGACCGAGCCTTTTAGTCCTAGCCCTGATTGATTGGTTGAATTGATGAAGTTACGGCACCGGTATACATGCCCATCTCAGGGAATTTCACATTTCATAAAGTAATTAATATCGCCATGATGTGTCATACCAATTGTGTTTGGATGATGCGTATGCCTGTTGGTAATAGACACTAAACAGGTCCTGGTATCGATTTGGCGTGCGGACTATCTTGGGCACAATATCGGGCCCTCAGTCAAGGATTAGGATCAACATAGGAAACGACCCCGTCTCGAGAAAACATTGCAACGCCCATGATCATTCTGGAAAATATGCAGTTGTTCCAACCTTCCACATCACAACCGCGACATTTCCAATCATATATAACTTATGTATAGATCTGGAGCAATTGTGAAAGAATAAGACAAAACATACGCGAGTGTCTTATATCAGCAGGTTAGGACCAACCATCACGGTTAGTTATATCAATATCTGATTTTAGCACGATCGAATGCACTTTTAATGATAAATTGATAGTTGGAATAAGACACTAATATCCACTCGCATCTCTGAAAAAAAAAATTGGCGAGTTCACATTCAGGGTTTTTCATGAATTAATTTATTTCAAAAAAGCTTCAAACGCGCAACTTTGCTACTTTCCCGGTGTATTTTCTTTGAAAACTTGCTACCAATAATTAATCAGTACGGTAACATGAAAAGATGAGTCAAATAATAAACTTCATTTTAGGATCGTACTTTTACAGGTAGAGTAAAAGGTATACGGTTTACTCAACCATGTTAACGTTTTTTAACGAATATTTAAAAATTCAAGCTATTAACTATGAATTTTTTTACTAAGAGTTTCTGTTTGAGTCTTCCGCGCACACAATCACTTTCTCATACGATTTCAATCAAAATCTGAGAACAATGAGAAAATTGAATATCGTGTATTTTTGCGAAAATATAATTTTGTATGCGGGCGTTTCCAGATTATATAGTTCCAGTTCTTGACCGATTAGTCGCCTTAGATTTTTATGTTTCCAAAAATTCGCAGTGAGAAGTTATCCCAAAAAATCTGAATTCCGCTGAACTCTAGCTTTTTCAATTTAACGAAATTTGGTAAGTTTTAATTTTGAAATGAGCCTTTATGAATTGGCGAATCTTTCCATATTATGGTTCATTTGATGGCCAAGAAAGATAACTGGAATATTAAAATTCAGGAAAATGTGACGATTTAATGTTTTATTTGAGAAAATTAATTTCATGAAACTGGTAAATGAAAATATGAGTTTTAAAAGCCACAGGGGTGAAGTCATACCTGGTGACATGTTCAAATACATATGTGTACTATGGACGTATATTCCATGAAGATAATATAGATTATTCATTTTACCTAACGGTTGACTTTTCCCCTACTGTTTTAGAAATTTGGTTAATTGAAAAATCTCACAAAAATTTCTCTTATTACTTATATAGACTGTATTATGATCATGCCTATTGATGTCTATGTACGGATATCCAACAATATACTAATAATGTTTACAGACGTAACCATGTACCTACCTGGACGAACACATTTACGTATATCAGTTATCGTATCATCCACGCCCGCCAGGATAGACCTGCTGACTGGACAAGCCGGGCTTGACTTTCATGTGCGGTATGTACTGTCTGAAACCTCACCTATAATCAGTTGGACATTTTCAGTCATCAAGTTAAATGTAAATTTTCACGATACGAGCGAGAAGCGCTGTATACTAATCAATATATGCCGTATACAATGAACACCACAAGGGTTGGGTTTTCAGGATTGGATATAGATTTCACCTATTGTTTTCTCGTATATTTTCTCTCAATGGATCTATAAGGGTTTGGCTGTCAAAACAGACGCGACACACCTTAAGTGGTACTTTTGCAGATGCACCGCCAGTAAACGGAATATCCTTTGTAACACAGTACCAGGTGAATCATGAAGTTTTCATATAGCAGTATTTTGACAAATTAACCCAGTCTCTATAGGTTCATCTGCTCACAACGCTTCACCAGGGCGTTCACTTACAATTTACCTTTGTCCAGTGAACCAGGAAGACGAGTCATTTCGATCAATCTTATCTATAATTTAATAATAAGGGGAGAGGGCTATAACATAATTGCTAATAACTTTTCCACTATCGAACTGATTTTAATGTTTTTGATACCATTAAGAATGCATTAGGATAGCACATACCAGCAACATAATAGTGTCCCGTGTATGACGGGTATCGCTACATGACAGGAAAGTTTTACATACTTTTGCGTATTATTTTTTAGCGTATCATTATCCAATTGACTATCTACTACAACATGAACTTGGTTATGGCTTGGTTATCTGCCATAAAATTATCGCAGAGGATGTACATGTGCAGTAAATGTTAAATCTTTATCTCGCTCAATTACCCCATTTCAGTGAATAGAAAAAGGAGAGTATAGTCAACAGTTACATACAAAGTCAAATTATATATATATTACTATACATGAATTATGTTCACTTGAGAAGATCCATGTACTCGATGAAGTTTTCACAGCAGATGCACCTTTGTTTGAAGCGACACTTATATCATGGCTATATTCGCACATTGATTTTCAATAGATTAAGTTTCCCTCTGGGTCTCATGACACATAGATTTCCTGGGAATCATACACTGCGAAAAAAAATTGTGTTGACGCCATTTTAGCACCAGAATTGTATTGAAAATAACACAAATTGTGTTAGAATCAACAGTAATTTGTTTTGAACTCAACACAATTTTGTGTTGATATATGAAGTTTATCACAAAACCATGTTGATTTCAACGCAAAACATTTTGTGTTGAAGCCATTTTAGCACAAAATGGTGTTAAAACAACACAATATTTTTCGCAGTGTACTAGACTGAACCTATGGAAGCCATTCCTCCACTTGACAAACTTATCAGTTTTTTTATGAAATATTCATGTTTTTATTTAATATTCATCGTCGTTGTAAATACTGACTATATCTTGAGCAATTGTAAAGCAGAAATGCGCATCAGAGCCATGTCACCTTATTTCAATAGCAACAATATCATAGACAAATTTCAAGTAACAAGTTCAGCCCCGTTAATCGGTTCATTCGCAACGTCTCGCTGATCTCCGATGGCAGTAATCGGCTCCCTTCGTAGATCTCCGCTCGGCAGTACCCATTTGCGTACACTTCACCATCCATAAGATGGCTTGCGAATCGTGTGTCTCCATTATTGCGGAGCGATATCCAGTACTTTACCGGATTCTGTTCGGCCTTCATCCAGCGGAGAACAGACTCGAGCAATCTGATATATTACAGGTTTCCATACCACTTCTGAAACAGATATTGCCTGGGCTTACAAAATATATAGGTATGTATAACTTTCGTATCATCCAAGAGGTGTGGTGGATCTGAAATTTTGAACAAGTAGTTCATCACATGACTCGAAAATGGCGAGTTACGTTGGGGTTACGTCGATAGACTTTAGCTGATTGGCTGACGAAGTCACGTGGTAATGATTTCTGGAAATTTCCTCTTGCAGTTGCCGAAAGTAGGCTGAACATGGATACACACGATCCCAGGGTCAGTCTTACCGCGTATAGATGACCGAGATGGTTACAGGTTGGGCAGTACCAAATGTCTCACATCGGCTCACATTCAGCATAATCTTCTTAAACATAATTTCTTTCTTTTTTTCTGTTTTTTCTCTTAAACATGACATACATTATCTGTTCAATGAAGGAAGATAGCGAGAGATAAACTCATTTTTGCGAATGTCCAACCATCGCTTTACCGATGTAGTTGAAGTATTCTTGTAAGAAAGAGAATGTTTTGAACTTATCGTTGCCGCATGTGTGGATATGCTTGCATACAAACATATTTCTCAAAGAGGCAGTGAGCATTTTCTGTTCATGCAATCGGTTGGGAGCTCTAAGATATACTGTATTACAACACATATAAGGGAAGTGGGAAGAGGTGCCGACATACTGACTGCGTCATATGACTTCACAGAATAGTCTTCTGGTAAACCTACTCTAAAGCACATACCAAGAATCTAACGATTCGTGATATGTGTTGTATCTCAGGTATCTCAGGTTGTATCCAATGCAGTTTGCATCGCATCAAATAACATAAATCACATTCCTAGAATCACAACTCACGTTTTCGCTAACTGTAAAGATACTACTCGAATTGTTGAATTAAAATGATGAGTCTTCAATCGGGTATTCTTCTGTACCGCATCGAGATATGTGCATTATGATTTTAGGAGTTTCTACATATGCGACACAGATTAAGAGCCGGTCTCTGGCTTTTGATGAGTTTCACATCTTTTAGAACATTTTGCATTTTAGGACTCTCGTGCAGTATGTTCATATTTTGCACAGTTTTGGAGTATATATCAGGGTTATGTGGATTGTATGTGGTCACAAACGCGGATTTCGGTTTGGGGATTCTTAAAAATGTAATTTCGTATGTGACTTGGCTTTATTCAGACCTGTCTTGATAATCTCTTTCGGAAAACCTCTACTTGCCAAATCTTTTTTAAGTTCACTATGCCCCTTTTCCCGTAAGTTCGGTTTGTCATGATGACGGGCGATCAAGGTTATACGGAATATGGATCATAGTATGTCTTGCGTGATTGCTTTTGAAATGACGATATTGTCTAGTCATAATATCGAGAAAGGATAAACTATTTCTGCTGCTTTCCATGATAAATTTGATAATCGGGTGCAGCGTTTGTAAAATATTGTAGACAGTTTGTATATCACGTTTTGACTCCTCCCATAAGAAGAAACAATCGTCAAAATATCTTCTCCATACGTTTCTGAAAGCTATACTTTCTTGTGGACAATCTTACTCACTGCATCAAATATTTCTTCTTCTAGATACGCTAAATTCATTGTAGCGTATACGCGTGGCATTTTGGTTACTGTCTCAAGAATTTGTAAAAAAAATACATGTTGTTGAAATGGAACGTGTAGTTGTCTGGGATGATTCAGCGCTGTCTAGTAGGAACTCCTTATTAATTCTGCATTTTAAAACCTCGGGATGTTTATCGATCCAGTTTTCGAAAGCTTCCAGACCTAATTCATGTGGAATATTGCTATATTCACCGTTTTGTTGGCATTCAATAAGCGAGGCGTCACTCGTCGCCGCCTCGCAGGTTGAGGACCACCTAATCAAGACTCTAGTTCGGTGGTCCTCAGATTGTTACTGGCGTTATATTACACCAGGGACCGTAATAACACGGTCCCTGATTACACTGATCTGAAGACTCTTAAAGCTGCTCAAAAGCGCATGTGTCAACAGTAACAATGACAATCGCTCTCAAACTGTATCAAACCAAGGATTACTAGTAGGCTATTAATGTGTATACTTAGCGTCCTTTCGCCAGATACCTATGGTCGGCCATCCCTGCCAGAATTCGTCATTTAGAGGCTGCCTCTAATTATTTTGTACCATGGTATAAAATGCCAAGCCTGCCATAGTTCGTATTTAGAGGCTGCCTCTAATTATTTTGTACCATGGTATAAAATGCCGAGCCTGCCATAATTCCTATTTAGAGGATGCCTGTAAATCGCCAAGCCTGCCACAATTCATATTTAGAGGCTGCCTGTAAATAATATATACCATGGTATAAAATGCCGAGCCTGCCATAATTCGAATTTAGAGGCTGCCTCTAATTATTTTGTACCATGGTATAAAATCGCCAAGCCTGCCATAATTCCTATTTAGAGGATGCCTCTAATTCATTTTAGCCGTAAGTCATAAACAACTCGATGTCATATCAAGAATATTAAATTTGACCAATGAGTAAACTTGTAACAAGCGTAGAGATATGGTCACGTGAGTAAATGGGAAGAGACAAGATTTTGGACATCTTCTCCCAAGGTGTTTCGCGCTATTCTCCGATGGACTTTCGAGAGGCGAGGTAATTTCGTATTTTGGAGATGTCTCGCAGAAGATTTCATAATGAACCCATCGGGGATTTTTTCACTTTTACTGCAAGATGTCGAGCTATCATCAAAAAAGGGGAGGAGCGTAAGCCCGGCACCAAATTTGTGAAAGCGCATATCATTGGTGGAAGTAATAAGAAGGCGAAAATTTACGACTTACGGCTAAAATGAATTAGAGGCATAATTATGGCAGGCTTGGCGATTTTATACCATGGTACAAAATAATTAGAGGCAGCCTCTAAATACGAATTATGGCCGGCTCAGCATTTTATACCATGGTATATATTATTTACAGGCAGCCTCTAAATACGAATTGTGGCAGGCTTCGCGATTTACAGGCATCCTCTAAATAGGAATTATGGCAGGCTCGGCATTTTATACCATGGTACAAAATAATTAGAGGCAGCCTCTAAATACGAACTATGGCAGGCTTGGCATTTTATACCATGGTACAAAATAATTAGAGGCAGCCTCTAAATGACGAATTCTGGCAGGGATGGCCAACCATAGATACCGCTCCAACAGGATTTTTTCACAACTGAGTAAGCATGTCGTCAGCGACAGAGAGTTCACATGTTTTCTTATGGGGAGCAATAGCAAAACGAGGGAAACTGCTAATTAGTCCAAAATTGTTTTTTAAATGTAGAAGTGAAATATCAACAGCATTGGTATAATTCTCTTTTTACCACATATGCTCTCATAACTTGAAATATCTTTTTCCTAATCTGTATTGGAACAAACAATGAGAGTAAAGTGACGCTCCTTTAACCTACCAACAAGAAAATTTGAATATTTGAAATATGGAATCATTCCTCCTAATATATTCAGAGAATTCTTCTATTAACGACTTTCATCCATAATGCTCCAGGTAATTTTCCCGGCAACAAACTAGCGGAAATGTACATGATGTACGCGTTCTCCCATTGCGCAGCGGGAAGCTAAACTGTCAGTGGAGTGTTCCCATGTATACTACCAAAGAAATTGATAAGAGTAATTTAGCCAACCCATCAGCATATACTTCCTGTGAGTATTCTCAGAACTACATATATAAATTTTGTTTTATTACCATCATCAATTCATGTTTCATTTCTTTCCATTGAGAACTCAAATTTGTGCTCACCCCGCACAGATTATATTTATTATCATAGAGCATACATCATCAGCGGAAAAAAATGATACATCGTCCTCACATAAGTGAGGTACATGTCTCTGATACATTGATGATGTATTCAGTTTGTATATAACTATATCATGTATTCCGCTGACAGAGAGAGAACATTTTGGCTCTGTGAGAACGATAGTTTATCATACGGACCAGTTTTAATCAGGGAAGGTATTCACGCCTCGAGTTCAACAGGTACTCACTTATTAACGATACATATTCAGTCTCTGAAATCGTCTTTAAAGCAAAACACGACTGTGTACTGATATAGGTCCTTTAAGACAACATTAATTTCACCTGTCGCTTCTATCATTCATAAGATATCCACGCAGACCCGAATCACCTCTCCGGTAGCAGAAATCTCCTTCCCGGTTCAAGTGAACCCATTCGGACACACACAAACATATTTACATGACAAACGTTGAACAGGTAAATCACTCTCATAGATAAATATGTTGATACAGACATACTTTTACAAATGTCATTAAGTACATATTGTGAGCAGGTCTGGGAATCTAGATTTCCAGACAGCGAACACGTGCGGTAAGCATGGTAAGGGACTACTTATTTAACAAACGAACCAATCAAGCATTGCCCCTATACAGGGCAATTCATGTAATATTCAGGAATATTTCCAGCCTGTGCGTAATAAATAAATTGTTTATGTCACTGAAATGTTTTCGAGTCCACGATCGGATTACCTTTTTCAAACACATCCGTCGCTAAAATCTTTTCTTAGTTCAAACTAATTCAGAATGAAATCTGTTGTATACGAAGTAAGATGTTGTGATCATGGGCACGAATATCTTCGTTTCATTTTATTATTTAACCTAATCGAACACATTTACAAAATAATATAACCATTATATACACTTTCAACGAACATAAAAAAAAATCACATTCCGGACCTTCAGAAATATTGTCTTCTCGTCAATTTCAATTGCACAAGCACACATTTGTATCAGATTGACCACATCGACATAGTGTGCCTGTATAAAGTAACTGATACCTAAGTTGACTGCTTTAAGATACGAAATAACTTCCTAGTACATGCAATTGCTTTCATTATGAACGTATACGATATGTATACAATATGAAATTATGAACCCATATCATCAATCTCCTCCATTCAAGTTTCTCAAATTTGGCGATACAAATCGCATGCCGATAGCAAAATACGAGCGTGACGTGCAAGGTCTATGGCGGTACTTTTCGTAACTTGTGTCTAATTCCGCTTAAACCGGAGCCAGGGGACGTATGAACCTATGCATTTCAAGATTCTCACAGTGTTCATGAACAGTCACAATCAAAGAGACTGAAATACAACATACTCCAGATAACGACTTTACAACGTATATCATATGGATTAAAAATACTGATTAGCGATACGGATTTGATATTTTTGGAACTTCATGATGGCTTGCTGGCATCATTGAAAACTGTTGACCGCTTCTGTCTTGCAGGATATTAGCCTAGTTTTACGTATACTATGACTTATCCTTTTAATATTGGGCCAGTGTTATTATATGAATTAGGTCTTTGGATTATGGACGGAAATTCTTTAATGGGCGACGGCTGAACATTGAATGTGACAGCACGTGACTAAAAAGGAAAGTACACACGTCTCAGGGTGAATGGGTACGCATTTACTGAAGATCAATTTTATGCATTGAAGATTATTTTGCACGAGGATCTGCCTAGTTCAATACAGATCATGCAGCGTGCGCTTTTAACAGTACAAAAGCCCCCAGTATAAACCCATATGATTCACCTTTGCAATACCTGAAATCCCCTTCCCGGTTCAGCTGATATCATTCCGACCTTTTCATTCAAACATTTCGGGGCTGATGGGTCAACTAGTCGGCTATACGAACTCAGAGGAAGTGCCATATGGATCGTGATAGTCGGAGTAAGATAGACGAAAGGTGTACTGGATATAATTCACTAACGGTTAGATATAATTAAATGCTGTTCTTATACTGACATACATTTCCCTCAATAAGTCAAGGGTTATCACGTTCAAGTGTGGATTACAATCCCGATAACCTTTATATCGGGATTGCGCAAACCACTCATACACACGAACTCAAACATCTTACCCAGCTAAGGGAATTTTACATGTCATTCAATAATTACCCTTGACAAATTGACTTCATTCACCGTGTAACTTCATTCATCGTGTATACAGCATTCTCTAGATGACGACTTTACAACGAATATCATACGGATTAAGAATACTGATCAGCGATATGGATTTGATATTTCTGGAACATCATGATGTCTTGCCGGCATCATTGAAAATTGTTTACCGCTTCTCTCTTGCAGGAAACTAGCCTATGTTTATGTATACTATGATTGTCTTTTTGAATTTGGTGCTAATGCTGTTATATGGAATATGGATAGGACTTTGGATTATGGACGCGGATATTTTTTAATGGACGACGACTGAAGTATGAATGACAGACAAGACGCTTGTAATTTGATCCTATTTCAGCTTCACAAAGCATTATGTCACATGACCGTCCCGTTTAAACCAGCCGGTGAAAATCTCTTGTTTTAAATATTTGACTTGCAAATGGGACACGCTAGTACTGTAGAAAGGGACGGGACTGTGGGATACTGCGCGAGACGAGACCGAACTTGTGGAAATTAACTACTTTATTTCTCACACAAGTGCATAGTTGTTTGTTTTATCTTTATATTATAAACGTACTACAATATATGGGAGGAATAAAATCAGAAGTAGTTCACCTAGACAGTAGTGTTTTCTAGTTTGTGACGGGACACGTGGAGGCCCACCAAGGGATCATTTCAATACATCGCCTTCGTTCAATGAATGTGATCGCCCCTATCGCGGATCCCACGGGACCAATCGGCTGTGACCATTTCGGACACACCCTAATATATCCAGATAACACCTGCTACCGCATGGCTACGTTCAGAAGTATCTACGTATGATCGTACCATGTGTCCGGATGATGATATACTCAAAATTACAACACATATAAGGGACCTAAATACTTTATCGAATTGAAAACAGAAACCTCAAGATTATTCCCAGCTCATGCTGAATAAATAATTAGTTTGTACAAATTAGTTAAGAACAATGCGAAATGCTTGACAGTTTTTACTTTTTCTGTCAATTATTGTAATAAAACCGTATGTCTGAGTTCAGAAAGTAAAGAATATCATACTAGTATGAAGAACTCCACTGTTTTGTTGAAGCTAAGCAGACTTCAACTCATGCACTTAGCCGAACTTTCTTGTCTGCGATAAAAGCTTTTGTCTCCCCATTATCTTGGCCGACAATGAGACGACAGCCTCAGATTTTGCACTGATAACAGAACATTAAAATGTTGTAACAGTCAAGACTCTATATCCAGTTCGAAGAAGCCACGAAGCTCTGGAGTTTCCTAATGTAATTTTCATGTTCCAGCCTCCACTCGATTTGGCTAGTGACAGTGGTAGGCTCTTACAAGAGACATAGACAAGCCCATGCATTTACCTATATCTGGAGTTGCTGGGCTATGGAAAGATCCATTATTCGTGTGCTACTGCAGCCATACGTCTAGTCGACTTCAACGATGTTGTTGTCTTCGGTGGGGGGTTCGGTCGAGCCTGCTTGAGTCCAGGGAGTATGCGTCTGCCGTCAGATACCTAAAAGTGTGATGCAGATAACGAGATATTTTTTGCCCGTGCTATCGCCTCATTAGTAATATCTGTAAAAACTTTGGCATGAATGACTGGAGATGGTTTAGCTAAGTGTTGTCAGTGTGCCGAGATTATACTTGGCGTGTATAAACATTGAGTAACCCGTAGAACTTGAATCTGGGTGAGTTTGCCCCTGGAGGTATACCTCCGTCTTTCTCGTCAGATTGAATAGACCCTGATACTGGAAAATGCAGAATCCATTAGACCAACTAAATCGTCACTCTTGGCAATAGATGACTGTCTTATGCAGATGCTTCAACTATGGAACACATTTAGATTCTTCGTGAACATTTAGTCAACTGGCTTGACTTGAGCCATCTGTGCAACTTGAGCAAGCGCATTTGCGTACACTTTGCCATCCATAAGATGGCTTGCGAATCGTGTGTCTCCATTATCGCGGAGCGATATCCGATATTTTACCGTATTCTGTTCGGCCTTCATCCGGCTGAGAACAGACTCGAGAAATCTGATAAATTACAGGTTTTCATACCACTTCGGAAACAGATATTGCCTGAGCTTACAAAATATATAGGTATGAATAACTTTCGTATCAACCAAGAGGTGTGGTATTTGCAATTTTGAACAAGTATCTGCAATTTTGAACAAGTAGGACATCACATGACTCGAAAATGGCGGGTTACGTTGGGGTTCATTTGCGTACACTTCGCCATCCATAAGATGGCTTGCAAATCGTGTCTCCACTATCGCGGAGCGATATCTGGTACTTTATCGGATTCTGTTCGGCCTTCATCCGGCGGAGAACAGACTGGAGAAATCTGATAAATTACAGGTTTTCATACGACTTCGAAAACAGGTATTGCCTGGGCTTACAGAAGATATAGGTATGAATAACTTTCGTATCACCCTAGAGGCGTTGTGGATCTGCAATTTTGAACAAGTAGGGCAGTACATGACTCGAAAATGGCGGGTTACGTTGGGGTTACGTCGGTAGACTTTAGCTGATTGGCTGACGAAGTCACGTTGTATTGATTTCTGGAAATTCCCGCTTGCAGTTGCCGAAAGTAGGCTGAAAATGTATACACACTATCCCAGGGTCAGTCTTACCGCGTATAGATGACCCAAATGGTTACAGGTTGGTTGGGGTTACGTCGGTAGACTTTAGCTGATTGACTGACGAAGTCACGTGGTATTGATTTCTTGAAATTCCCGCTTGCAGTTGCCGTAAGTAGGCTGAAAAATGGATACACACGATCCCAGGGTCAGTCTTACCGCGTATAGATGACCCAGATGGTTACAGGTTGGAGCAAGCGTAGATCTGCTTCGGAAGACACGGTGGCCAATGATGTACACACCACAGATCTAGTATTGGAACGAATAATCATGAATACCCAGAATTATAGATAGATTTGTTACACCGACTTATTCGACGAAGTCGTATACGCCTGACTTTTTATCCAATCAAATGGGATAAATGATGACGCTTCGCTATGGAAATCAATTCAGAAATATCGAAATTTTCGCCATTCCAATGAAAAGAAACTTGGTTATAGCGCATCTATATCGGATTCTATAATAACCTCCGGTGTCAGAGCTGGAGCCGTAACTGGATTCCGCTGTATGCGTGAAAGTATTTCTTCACGTATATCAACTCAAATTCAAGTAATATTTTATAATTGGACAATCTTTTGTGAGAAAGTGGAACATTCGCGCGGCATTCAATAATTGGAGGGACCAGCTAAATGCAAACTACATTGGCACAACCCACTTGCAATCTCCGTCAAAGATATTTAGCCTGTACAAAGTGGCTCTGATTCCAATCCAGGAAGCCGATACAACAAAATATGTATATAATTCCACCAATGGTATGGGATGTCAGATAATTGATCTACGAATTTAAGTTTAACAATTTCAATGTTATTACCGTTATTGTAGTGCAAAACTGTTCCATTATCTGCATTGCTGCGCAGACGGTGCAGGATACTCGAAGTATGACGCCGTTAACGTCATCTCTGACGTCAAAAGGGGCAGTGCAGATTTCTCTCCCACTGTAGAAAGCTGCCTTTGAATCATCTGAGACGGAATACGAGTGAAAAGTTGGGAGAAAACTTTACTACGTTTTGTTATTCATCTCACTTACACAAGTGCCACAGTTACACTTTAAGTCTTATTGACTCAGAGCAAAGCAAACATATAGAGCAAAAGAAAAAATTGATGAGGGAAAAATAAATTATTGCTTACGTGGATAGATGTGCCAAAGCAAATTGCATTCCATTTCCTCCGTTATGACACAGCAGATTTACACGCCTGACACCGAATGCACCTGACCATATATTTCAATGAATGGTGTCAGTCCTAAGTGTATCATTTCCTTGTTTCGCTTTGAAAGAAACTAGACTCAGGAAGTGATTGTCGGGTTACATCGGCCTTCTGATTACAATGTTGTAGCATATAGTAGCATGCATGGCAATAAATATACACATAATACTTTAGTCGCTCAGTGATTACCTTATTCAAGAAATTAATATCAGATTTGTACAGTTTTTTATGGAAAATTAACAGAAAAGGAGAATATTTGACCCCAAAAAATCCCTGGCTGACAAAAAGTTTATTTCATCAAAAAGCGAATGAAAATGTCTGCTTATCGTCTTTTCAATCGCATTTATGTGCGAAACGAACACGATTATTAATTATATCTATTCCAAAAATAAAGTAGAAGTTACATTGTACGTGTAGCCATGCATACAGCCCTGGTCTAATCCAACATAGAATAGTTGGTTGTTTGAAGTTTAACGTCGCACCCACAGGCCCGCAAAACAAGAGTTTTGGGGAGTGTGGGCGGTGGTATTAAGGTGAAGTGTCGAAATATGGGGTCTCTATATATAACCCCTTGCTTTATATAAATCCACAACAAGGTGTGAAACGCACTTTGGGTAAATCGAGAAATAAATGGTTTACCGCCAAACAAAATACATCAGCATATTCTACAAGTATCACTTTATATATTCCCGTCGTCAAATTAGTAAATTTGTGCAATTTTTACCTTTGCCGGGCGATTCAAAATCCAACGTAACTATCCGTCCATCTAGGAACAGTTAGATTATGGCGGGCTTTGTTCTCAATTCTGATTGGTCAGTCGCGACACGCCTCCGGCAAGAGAGGTCACGCACTGATCAGCTGTCGCGACTGACCAATCAGAATTGAGAACGAAGCCCGCCATAATCTCACTGTTCCTGGATGGATGGACAGTTACGTTGCATTTTGAATCGCCCGGCAAGGTAAAAAAATTGCACAAATTTACTAATTTGACGACGGGAATATATAAAGTGATACTTATAGAATATGCTGATGTATTTTGTTTGGCGGTAAACCGTTTATTTCTCGGTTCACCCAAAGTGCGTTTCACACCTTGTTGTGGATTAAAATAAAGCATGGGTTATATATACACTCTCAGAAATATTCAGGGAATAATCCTGAATAGATCAGGCTCCACATCCACAACTCAATTTCAGGGATTTTACCTGAAATTCAGGAATAATTTCCTGAAATTCAGGTATATCATCCATGAATTAAAGCTAAATTACCCGAATTTCAGGGGATTTTACGTACCTGAATAGGGTCGGGAACATACTAATCAGGGTGGTATATTTGCCTGAATTTCAGGGAAAATCCACTCATTCAGGGATCATTTTCCTGAAAATCAGGAAATTATCCCTGGATTTCAGGTAAAATCCCTGAAATTGAGTTGTGGATGTACAGCCTGGTCTATTCAGGATCATTCCCTGAATATTTCTGAGAGTGTAGAGACCCCATTATTCGACACTTCACCCTAATACCACCGCCCACACCCCCCAAAACTCTTTGTTTTGCGGGCCTGTGATCGCACCTAACCTTATTGGTCACACGGCGACGATGACCCAAACAAACACACCCTAGCAAAACCCTAACCCCAACAAAAATCTAATGAAAACTCCAACAAAAATTGAATTTCGAAATTTGAAAATTAGGCTCTACAGACACTGATCACGGTGGATCGTCAGAGAGTGTAATTGGGTTTGGATCTGTAGACTGAATGGGTGGTGTTTCGAAAATGCTCGGTTACAGAGCGCTGCGTATTTCCGCATCAGAGGTGGCGTACATATATTCAGCTGATTTATTACCGTGCTTATCATAATTCTAGTGCTTAGGGTGGGGCAGAATAGCAATGTTTGCAAACAAATAAAATTCCGGTTTGCCCTGTTTTTATAGATACATCCTCTATATTCAGATACGGGTACATTTATTATGCCCTGTGTAGGCCCATGCGTAGAGGGAAATAGGTTCTGATGCAACGGAAGAGCCTCACTCTGCACAAGTGTTATTGTACTATATATGAGATAAAACAATTTCTAGGCTGCGGTTTGTCCTCTTTTAATTACAACACGACGACATATTCATCTGTTCGTACTGTGCAGTATAACCGCACAGTTAGCATCCGCTGGTTACCATCCGGGCAGTATACCATTCAACTGGCAACTGGGTGGTTACCAGGTAGTTACTGTATAGTAAATGGTCGATAACTGTCAGGTAACCAGCAGGTGAATAACCTGTCAGTAACCACACGGTAACCGTGCAGTACCGTCTGGTAATTGAACAGTACCTGCCAGTAAGCAGCCAGTTACTGGTTCATTTTTAACTGCACGGTACTGTAAGGGGACCTTTCCTGCCAGTTCTGTTCTGTTCTAATGTTGAATGTACGGTACTGGCTGGTGACAGTAACCAGCTGGAAATGGCTAGTGAAAGTTTGGCTGTGTACATTCCCGTTCTGTTTGTCTGACTAGAAAACGAATATATTGATGTTGATTACACACCGTATATCTCGCAAAAATAAAAAAATTCACACAGAGTAAGTGATCAGTGACTTTGACCGTTGAGCCCTGGTAACCGACACATTATTTTCCGCTAATGCATTACAAAAATGTGATTTACTATGGTTTCCTGATCTCCAGTGACCTTGACAACTGATTTTCGACCTCAATAAGGTTCTTTTTTTGTCACAAGCTTAAAAAATATTCCTGGAGTTTGAACACAATCCACATTTTTAGACTGGAGTAAAAGCAGGACCCAGGTTTCCAATATTTTTCTTGTCGAGGCCACTTCAATGCTGTTATCTGGCATATCGTCCCATACTCCTAGTTCAAGACGTAATCTGTTTTGAATTTGAATGATTTTCTGACCATAGGATCAAAGTGACCTTGACATTTGACCTTAATTTTATTTTGCGGCACATCGTCTTCTCCTCGTGTATCCAAAAGCATGAATTTCGATTTTGATTGATTGCTGACCTTGCCCATTACTCTACATACCACTATCTTGTTACGCGACATCTACGTTACAAGCGTCTAGTCCGTCATCCATAATTCAGCCGTCGTCCATTAGAGAATATCCGCGTCCATAATCCAAAGACCTATTCCATATTCCATATAACAGTATTAGCACCAAATTCAAAAAAAGACAATCATAGTATACATAAACATAGGCTTGTTTCTTGCAAGAGAGAAGCGGTCAACAGTTTTCAATGATGCCGGCAAGACATCATGATGTTCCAAAAATATCAAATCCGTATCGCTGATCAGTATTCTTAATCCATAATATTCGTTGTAAAGTCGTCATCTAAAGAATGATGTATCTCAGTCTCGCTTTGATTGTGATTGTTCATATGAGTACCATGAGGATCTTGAAGTACATGGGTTCATACGGCTGCTAGCCCCGGGTTAAGCGGAATTAGACACAAGTTACGAAACGTAGCGCCATAGATCTTGCACGCTACGTTCGTATTTTTTTATCAGCATGCGATATATATCGCCAAATTTGAGAAACTTTGAGTGGAGGCGTTTGGTGGAATAGCCCTGTTTTATAAGTTTCTGTAACAATCTTTTGTGACGTTGATTAAAATCGTCACATTTAACACAGGATCTAGCAAATGCTACTAAGCGAGATATGTATACGCCATATGCAGGTCCCACTGGAATATTACTGTCCAGAAAGCGATAGTTTACGATGTCGAAATTGTAATCATCTCTTTTGTCATAAAGTCGACGAGAGAGAATGCCCGCTTCATTTTTATAGAGATAGAGATCTAAATATGATGCGCCTGTAGGGCTATCTGTAGTTTCCTTCAAATCCAGTGAAGGTGGATATATATCCTTCACTGCGTCATTTATATAGCGATTATCCACAGTGAGAAGATCGTCTATATAGCGTTTGGTGAATGAGAAGGAACGGGCTTTGAATGGATCGGTTTTTGAAAGCGCCTGCATATAGTCATATTCATAAGAGAACAGATACAGGTCAGCCAACACGGGTGCACAATTAGTACTCATTGGAATACCTATATGCTGCTGATATATTGTGTTGCCAAATTTCACATAAATATTTTTAATGAGAAATTCAAGCAACTCTATAAACAAAGAAACATCCCATGAATGATATCTCTTGTATGTAGTAGACATATGCGCAGGCATATATAGTCACCAGGGTGAAATTCGAGAAAAAATCGGTCAATTTACTGAAAATTTAAGGACTTAAATAACGAACGTCGAAAAGCTAAGAAGAAGGAGAATGTGTGTATTTCATATAGCCGATCGACAGCTATAGAAGACGTAGCCCAAAAATGTACCTGGTCCTTTGTATTTATGACATGCAGGCTGGTGACGAGTCTGCTCGTATGAGGTTGTTGTCGCCGGGGGAAGGACGTGTGCAGGAAATGCGCGCAGACAAACATCTGCACATACGACAAATTAATTATCAGTTTATTTTTCTTGTTTATATGGGTCAAGTACAACTTACCAACTTACAACGAGTTTCGATGCTGAAATGTAATGTCTCCTCGCCATCATCATTGATTGGTCATTTTGATCATGTGGTTCTCGTCGCTATGAATTCGTATCACCACTTCCTTCGCAGAAAAATCTTTCGGTGAGTTTAGAACGGCGACATCTTTCTAACAAGACAATTTGGGAAGGCCCGGGTCATTCCCATCCGCCAAAGTCAGATGCATACATATGATTTCCTTTTCTAGATAACAATTTACAACGAAAATCATATGGTTAACAATACTGATAAGCCATACGGATTTTATATTTTTGCAACATCATGATGTCTTGCCGGCATCATAATGATGTCTTGCTGGCATCATTGAAAACTTTTGAGCGCTTCTCTACTACGATCGCTGTTTTGAATTTGGTGTTAATGCTGACATGTAGGTTCTTGGATTATATACGCGGAAATACTTTAATGGACGACGGCTGCATATTGAATGATGAACTAGACGCTTGTATTTGACTGAATTAGATCGTTATATCCTGATTGTGGTACCCCCTTTGGAGCTTTATAATATAATATTACCCGAATTAGCCGAATATATCAGGTGTCCTATTCCCACTGAGCTTTGAACTAAATAATGGGTTTATGCTAATTATTTCACAGCTTCGCTCGAAACTCTGGCTTTCCTTCAGAGTTCCTGTACTTATCGATGCATGGCATGGTGAGCTGAAAGTTTGTTTGGCAATGTTTAGGAATTCCGGAAAAGGTCTGCATTACTGCCATCTTCATTTTATCCAGCCAATTTCTACGTTTCCGGTTCGAAGTGGGAACGTAGAAATTGGCTGGATAAAATGAAGATGCATTACCGCTGGCATTTTGAGCAATTGAACTTCAGAAATCAAGCTTGGCAGTAGTCCGAGCTTCCTATGACCCTTCACCAGACAACGGATAATTTCCGACAGATTGTCTGGTTGGGGTCAGAGTTCTCTTCCATACAAAAAAGCAAAATGAGAGCGACCACGGGGTCGCGCGACCTCATCCCAGAAAAAAATATTTTTTTTAAATATTCGACCGTTCTACAACACTTGTACAACACAAGTTCGACTCAGTATTTATTAATGAATAATTTCCCTTCTTTGTCAGCCAAAATTTAACAAGATCTGTCATATTCTTCACAAGTTTTAGCGCTATTAACTCCTATCTCATTCCATACGGAAAACTGTGTCAGTTGTGGTTTCGTTGAAGCAAACGAAATGAAAGTAAAGTTATTAACACTATAATAGACGAAGAAGAACGGAGCGGATCTTGTTAAATTTGGGCTGACAATGAAGGGAAATTATTCATTAACAAACATATGCGAGTTAAGTCTTGTAGAACGGCCGAATATTTTTATTAAATAATTTTTACTGGGATGAGGTCGCGCGACCTCGTGGTCGCTCTCATTGTTGGGAGAGAACTCGATCGGACCCCAAGCTAGCTCTGGTATAGCCTTGTTCCATACTACGTGAGAACAACGCTATGGCTGGGAAAATGTTGTACGGGCAATATTTGCCGAACCAATTGACCATAACCAATAAAATAACTCGATTCTATGTCCACTTACCTTTCATAAAAACACCTTGTTTATCAGCGACTGTCCATTTTTAGTCTTACAAGACGTCTAAACACGGACGAGGGGGGTAAAACTGTCCGCATCGCCGTTGTGCGTGTAGTGTTTATCGCGAGTTGTTGTGGCGCGTAATCAGCGTTCTGATCGATGCAAGATGGCGGCGATGTGGACAGTTTTACCCCCCTCGTCCGAGTTTAGATCTCTTGCCAAGCTAAAAATGGACAGTCGCTGATAAACAATGTGTTTCGTACTTCATGTCCGAATTTAATCGTATGCGTTTACAAGTGCCATAAGTGTGGTAGCAGTTCACGTGAACTTGAAATTTCATAAACGATAATGAATGCTGAAAACACGGAAAACCTCAAGCCTAAGTCGGAAACGCGGACAATCCTGAGGGAAAATCAAGTGAAAGGAAGGCAAGACCTTCTGTGAGAACGCAGTAAAATAACCGCGATAGAAATTTACATGACACTAATTGCGTGGTTTAACGAGTATTATGCTCTCAATAAGGTCCGTATGTACGTTCATAAAGTTAGACCGCGATTCGCAGTTCGTTATTCGGGACCAGTCATTCAGCGACTCATAACAGCACCCCTATCAGCGCCCCCTGGCGTCAGATTTGGGATATGAATATGCAAAGTTATAGAGCATGACATTCTCTCTTGCTATGCAGAGTTTGGAGTTCAAAGTACTCATAATAAAAAAATACAGATTTCCATGGATATCTGAAGAAATAATTGCTGGTCCCCTCGAATAACGAACTGCGAACCGCGGTCTAACTTTATGAACGTTCCGTATGTCACTGTCGGCAGGATACTTTCTGAACTGCGCAATTAGAATTTAAAAAAGTATCAAAGATTTTTTCATCTTTGTCGTATCTTGTCGTTTTCATGCTGGTGTGATGCGGTTTTACTAAATCGATTAAAAATACAGCGACAAAAGCGACTTTGCACATATTTACATTTCTACATATATTTAATGCCAATCTTATATTGGCCTCGAGAGAATCAAGTTGATATAAAGAGTAACTGGATATACGTAAACTATTATAGAGATTAAAGCTCTTGAAGTTGGTGAGTGTTACAAAATATGACACTTTACTAAATATTCAAAAACTATCCGAACTGCGTAGAGAATTCGCCAAATAAATTGCCCCAGTCATACGAACTTTGTTTCTAGGTCACTAAAAACATGGGTTGACTAAAATGTTCTTTGTTGCCCACCATCACAGTGGCACACATTGCTCGATGCTTGCTTTGGCTCCAAAGTTAAACAGTTTCATAGAAGTTGGAATCCACTCATGTCTGTGCCCTAGTTAATGGCCGCACAACTGTTTTTCGATTAGACGTTTTTTGGAGTATATAAATTTGATTGCGACTGTTCACATGAACACACCGAAGACGGGTGTTTATAAAACGAAGACCGAAGACCCAAAAACGAATACCTTTCCCTAAAAGAGCCCCTCAAGTGGGTCTTCGATCTTCGGTCTTCGTTTTATCAATGGCCCTATCAAAACACATGGGCGTTTATAAAACGAAGACCCTGGCATAATAACGTCCGCCCTGGGCTAAATTATGGTCGAAGGTCCACGGTCCCGGCGGGTGGGAGGGAGGGGGGATGCAGGAATCCCGGTCCCCAGAAAATTTCGTCCGCTTTTTTATGCTCAGAGCGGACGATAATTCCCATGTGTTTTGATAGGGCCATTGATCAAACGAAGGCCGAAGATGGAAGACCCTGCATGCAGCAATGACAACCCCGAGGACGTTCGACCATGCTTAACCCAGGGCGGACGTTATTCTCAAGTTATAATCGATCGGGAATTATCGTCCGCTCTGGGCATAAAAAGCGGACCAAATTTCTCGGCAGACCTTGATTACTGCATCCCCTCACCCCTGGGCCCTCACATGCCCTACCCCGGCCGAAAAATGCCAGGGTCTTCGTTTTATAAACGCCCATGTGTTTTGATAGGGCCATTGATAAAACGAAGAACGACCTGTGCCCATCGCGGTGCGATGGAGTGCCCAAGTACATCCACCCATCCATCCACCGAAGATGGAAGACCCACTTGAGGGGCTCTTTTGGGGAAAGGTCTTCGTTTTGGGGTCTTCGGTCTTCGTTTTATAAACACCCCAACGAAGACCTTGTATTACACGATGTTCAACAGCCCGTAGCCCCGGGTGAAGAGGAATTTGACGCTCGACAGTTTCTTTATGATCAGGGATGATGGGCCGGAGGAATTCGGCAAAAAAAAATTGTTTGGCTTTGTCAACAATCAACACTTTTGCAGTGAGTAAAGAAGGTATGGGATGCATAACATGTGTATTAAGAAAAGCTCCTTAAACTGAAAACCAACTGGACGGCAAACACTCTAGATACAGAAGATTGCGCTTTATACAGCCATGGATAAATACATGTGGCAGATAAATGTATGTATGTGGGATAGGAATCGAGACTAGAGTGGGGAGATAACTACTATTATAGGTCTAAATCAAGACCTGATTTGACTGATTCGTATATGGCAAGTTATGTCAAGGGAATTTATAACTATCACCTCTAAATGTTGCACATGAAACAATGGAGACACACCTGTGCATGTATATACAGGGTTACTCCAGAACATACTATGATAAGTGGTAATTACAAACGTCTGGTCTGTCATTCATTATTCAGCCGTCGTCCATTAAAGAATCTCCGCCTCCATATTCCAAAGACATATTTCATATAACATCAATAGCACCAATTTAAAAAAAAAACCCAAAACAAGTACATAGTATACTCAAACAGAAGTACAGCTAATAAAATGTGGTATATACATATGATTTGCGGAAAGTATGAGACCTAGTCATATATACTGTCACTTATGCAGGCTGTTCCGGTAATTTCAGACAAATTATGAAAGTTGTACAATTTAATAAGGCACCACCTATACCGTTCTTTGTAATTTTCATTACATGCCGGTTTTGGCATTGGTTCTATGTGTCTACCGTAAAAGGTTTTTCGTTTATTGACATATAAATTCTTTTGAGGGCGGCCGATAAATACGGAATGTCTGATCTCAAATACTGAAATTGCCGTGCCTTCAGCGTTCGATTAAATCTCTTAATAAGACATGCATATAGATGTGACAAAGGGAACCCCAACCCTAGAGAAATGTTTGACATTTCTTGTTGAAAAATTCTGTACTTCTGTTTAAAGGTCACCTATATTTCCTCTGTGATTTGCTTTGAAGATGGTGACGAATGCCTCTATGGTAGTTTTTTTATTGTTCTCCAAGTGTGTTTAGAGAATATATATCCATATACATTAAATTGTGTCTATTGTTTTCATTTTTGTCAGCCGTTGACGTCATATCTCATAAATATGCTGTGTTTTCATTAGATGTTATCTGTTTGATCTGCCGTAGCGTACATCCAGTTTTCATAGATAAATCCTTCCCAATTCCGATAAGGATAAATTGATTTGGTTCTGTGCAGGATTGTGTGACGGATAGAAGGAAGTTAATTCTGCGCAATTGTTATTGTAGTATATCGACCTCGTATTCGATATTCTCCGTAAGAGCTTTTTTCCTTTCAAGCACAAAGTAGATTACGTACATTTCCAATCTAATTACTATACCTATCCTACTGTTTTATCTAACTATGACACCGATGTATTGATAATAGTTATACGCTGTGAATTTCCTGTGATGAAAGCACCATGAAAACAGTGGTGCGGCAACACAGGGGACTGTCAGTATGGCTATTCTCCGCTATATTTATGGCACCGTACGAGGACGTATTGACGACGTGTTTCCTCCCCGCTATAGTACATACGATGTATCAACAATGGAGAACATTGATGTGTAGCTAATAAATGAGCGCATGTGCCGTTTCTTGGTCGGTTTTGGAAGCGTTATCAATTGTATTAAATGAACTTTAGTGAATGTATTTAGATTTGAAACGTCGCATTCTACATGTTCTATCAAAGAGGTTATTTCCCATATATAATATTTTGTGGTCGCCAGTTGTCATCTTCTATATGCCCTTTTGTTGATTACAGACTTCGCTTACATTTAATGAGCGCATAACTCGACTATTTGCAGGACTATTATCCTCCAATGTACATATCTAGTTAGTTTAAGGATTGCTGTCCCGTTAGAGGGTCAAAATTGGTCTAGCATTTGGTGAAAAAATGAAATCAAAGTTATAAATATAGAAGTGCTTCAATATTAGGATTAAAAATTTAGTTTCCGAGACACTAAAATTAAACAGATTGCCTTAGCTTGGGCTTGGCTACTATTATTTTTGTCTGTTAAATTTCCCTTTCCAAAACTCATTTCCGCAGTATTTTGGTAAGCTAATTATCTATTAGTCCTACTTATTTACATTAACCTACCCCCTTCTGATCAAAACCATGCAAACATCCGTATTTTTGTTTCTAATTATAAAAGTGATACTTCGATACACCCGCCGTGAAATGAGCTACACAGGTGTGAACAATTCTCAGCTGAACAAGTTTTAGCAAGTTTTTTAAGATTAAATTGGACTTTAAACCACCTTGATGAATAAACTTAGTGTAATAGTTACCCAGAATAAAAAGGAATTCGAGTAGGTCCCATTAGACGATTAAAAATGTAGTTGACAATAGAATTCAAAAAAAATAATTATTAATTCATCAGATGTATAGCTGGACACATTTTGCCCGATTTCTAGCCTTTCATTTTTTTTCAAAATCCGAGATTTAAACGTTTATTTCTCGAAAAGTATCCATGCTACGCTTTTGAAATTTGGCATGCTTGTTACTTATAAGGTGATTTAGTAAACCTTATCTCACTTTTTGTAAGTTCGGCTTAGTTTTTAATTATTCAACTTTTAAGACAAACGACTGTAAAATAGTACGTTTTTCATAATTTATTTTAGTAAAATAGCTGTAAAAACAAAACCAGGCAAAGTTTTAAAAAATGAGATAAAACTTACTAGTTCGAGTTGTCTTCTATCAAGGTAAACCATCAAAGTTGAAACAAGATCAATAGTTTTCATGAAATTTCAATTGAAAAATGAACACTATTGTTTTCATTTGAATTTTTTTAAATTGGAATATTTTCTACAGAGTAGCAGCGTCGGTTATAAAAATCATATAGTTGGAATCCCTACGGTGTACGCTTTCATATAGTTTATTATGGTTATCTTGCATATTTATTGATACAGAAGACAGATTGTCATGGGGATGCAAAAACTGTCTATACGGGACAGCTATCTTTAAGATGATGTGGAAATGTTTATCTCCATGTGCCCATTCACAGAACATACCTGGCTGAGATTCTTTGGTTGCAGCTGGGATCACATTGATCAAATTAAAATGGGAGAGTTAAGACTGCAACATCTTTTCTGAGAATACAATCCTGAAAGACTCGGGGATTACATCGGAGTTCCTGTTCTTGTCCATGTAGGAATATACTGAGTGCGCCGAAAGGCTGAACTTATATTATAGACAATATTCAGGATATCCGATCTTCCTGAATTCCTGAAATCGTTGGCATTAGTAGCATTCTGGACATTGAAACCTCGGAAGTTATTCATCACACACCTATGACTTGGCAGTTAAAGCTGCCGTTGTTCAAATAACCTAGTCCAGACTTTTACAGTAACTGACGTAGTCCAAAATACCTTTCACGAGAGTCACGAGAAGCATCCTCTCCACAGCGCATGCTCCATTTCGCAGGCTCATTTATCATCCCTGCCTCCAATAGCGGAAGTTGACCTTTACTACGTTGCTATGACGTATAGGGGAAATCCACGTACGCACGGTTCAGTTTGAATCCGGCCGAACAACTCCTTCAATGTTGCACATGAGCGAACTACTTTCGTATGCTCTGTCCAGATAAACAGGGAACAGATCATTCTTTTTAATGTTAGGTCAACAGAGATATTATGCAGACTTGAAAAGTAATCGAAATGTTCTGCAAACATCTATTTTACTATATATAATGGCACTTCCGGCGATGTTCGCGAAGGCCCCGAATCCGGTCCAATCTTATTATTAGACCCCCAGCGAGGTGGTTGCACGAGAAGAAGAAGTGTCAATCCCACTGACGTAGTCCAAAATAGGGTCCGAAGTGGCAAACTATAAAATATATGCTAAATATAATAGGAACTGTGGACACTCTCGTGTTCTGGCACATGTAGGCACCGTCGTGATATGACTGGACAAATGTTTAAAACGACGTTAAATCCTACTCGCTCACTCGCTCACTTACCCATTTCATCGGGTTTCATGTACTTGCTGATACACAGGGTGGCCTGAAAGCTTGTTTGACAATATTCAGGGTCTCCTAGCGTGTTCCTGAATTCCCGAAATCGTTTGCGTTGCCAGCATTTTGGAGACTTCTATACTTTAGAAGTTATAGTATACACATCTATGATTTGGCAGTTATAAATCGTTAAAATATTCTAGTCCGGATAGGTGCATATATTCAGCGTGTATTGACCCTTTATTAGCTGGCCACAGTGAGTCTATACAATACTTTACGCAAATGTTGTATATTTTACATCGAGTGTTCATAATCTGATTTCCAAGTGCAAACTCTCATAATATCCGTATTGAAAGCGTCAGTCAGTATTAGACGGCGTACAGACTGTATCGTTCTATTACATACATGCATATAGTATGATTGATATGAGAGTTTTTCTTTGCTGGTATAGACTGTGTTGATAAGTCTCTGGAATTTGGAATTTGGCGAACAATAATATACGAACAACATATACTTTTGGCAAACCTGTATCTGAACTCTCACGAATAGAATGATATTACCAGTGATACGGACTTGACCGCAAGCCAACTATTGTCCACTTTTCTTTTGCAAGAAACTAGCTTACGCTCATTTTATGCTTCCTTAGGTTTCGAGGGTAATGATGTCTTAGAAACAAGTTATTTGGAATTTGGAGGCAAACATTCGGGCTGGATAATGAACTTCGGCTTTGACCATCCCAGGTCCTTGTCCCAATTTACCCAGCAGGTGTGCAGTCAGTTTTGCTTTTAATTCCCGTTAAACTATCCCAATCGTTGATTCAAAAAACTTTGCGGAAGTTTATAATCTTCATCCGAGGCGCTGTCACAGTTTTCACGTGATCAAATGTCAAATTGAGGAAAAAGCTCGTAAATCACTAAGTGGAAATTGGACGGACAAATTCAGTCGCCAAGTCAATAACCCGAGCCATTGAGAACTCCGAGTAGAATGGACAAAGAATGCATCCGGCATTAATTCTCGGAACTTGGGGGACAGGGGATAGGTTCTCAGATAGACCGTTGATATTTAAATCAATCACTCATTGACACCGAGGTACAGATAGGTGATCACGAGCTGCTCCATTTCCGGACATACGTCATTGATTACTGGAAACCGAGCAACTAAGCTTTAGCGCTATGGATATTTCGAGTTTAAGAAACAAAAAATAAATCCCCCAGCAAATCAATCTGTTCTGCGATCAAATCTTTTACCATTTTGGCGAAATTTATTCAATGTTATCAGCTCAGATAAAGATACAGTTTGAGAAATGTAGACTATTTTCTTTGAAAAATACGGTAGAATTGACAAATGATGTCTCGTGGGCCCCTATCTTTTCTATAAAACTACTTCGATGGTTATCAAGGGAAATGCATCATAAACACAGAACAACCAACCTTTCTGGGTAACAACCAGGACGGTAAAATCAAATCACAAGTTAAACAATGACATGCATTATAAAGTGCGCAAATTCTATCTAGAACTTGCTATCAAAGTATTCTTCAACGAGAGGAAGAAATATTAATTTTGAATCCTGAACAATAAACATGTTTATAGGAAAGTGAACCAGTTAGTAAAATAAATCCAGGAAGTTCAAATACGGCGATCTCATGACCATTAAAGTGTTTGACACGCACTCAGCTGTGTGATATAGAAAGGCAAGTCATGGTACTTCTCTGTTCAGCCGATTCATGCGAGATAAAAGCCCAATCATGTTTGAATGTTTGTATATTTTGTATGTATGGGCGTGATCGCGTTGCGTTCCATCTCTAAGAAATATGGCATACAATACTCCTACACTTATATTCTTGTAGTTGTATTTTTTTATTTTTTTTTTGTTAAATCTTGCATGGAGGGAGGGAGGGAATTTGGCTTAATGTCACACTCAAGTTTGTTTCACTCATATGGTGACAGTCAGTTTGGTTGGTGGAGGAAGCCGGAGAACCCGGAGAGAACCACCGCCCTTCGGCAAGTAACTGACAAACTTTCACACATGGCCCAGCTGGGCTCGAACCCGTGTGAGGCTAGCGGTCACCAGCGAAGCGCCTTAGACCACTCGGCCACCGAGGGCCCGTTAAATCTTGGATATAATATTAAGATAGATCGTCGGTGACTCCGGAAGGGTCTCGTTCAATGTTGTTGGAACACGACGTCAAACCGTAACTCTCTCTCCCCCCTCCCTCTCTCTCTCTCTCTCTCTCTCTCTCTCTCTCGTTCATTTTTGTAACAACTAAAGTGTGTTGTTGCAAAAATATCGAGGAATGTCATGATGCAACATTTGGAAAAGTTGGATATATTATTCAATAGTAATTTGACCGAAGGGGTATTGTTCTCGTCGGCCTCGTCCATCTGCCCGTCTCTCTGTTGGTCTCTTCATATTCGATGTTGTCACGATATCTCTTGAAGGACGATAGCCAGGCTCTTCAGCTGACGATGAGCCAGAAGCCTCTTAAAGATGACAGACCTTGACCTATATTCGTTCGAGGTTATAGTCTATATTAAATATAGATTTGATGCTACTAGCATTTAACAATTAGGAGTTAGCACACCTAAATTGATAACACAGATGCGTGTGCTTATAGCTCAGCACTTATAGCTCATTTAAGATGAATGAACCTTTTTAAGGCCAATCTTTGGGTTAAATGGATATTTAATGTTAGACCATTACGTCTGGGTGGATTATAGCCAAGCTCCCAAATTCACACCACATACTAATTGGCGAGATCTGTAAGAAGTGGGAAAAAGTGACGACGTCCGGCGACTGAAAAGCAACCATAGGACTCCACAGAAAAGCCTCACTCGGCACCTCACATTCAGATTAGAATACGGAGAATTTTAAGACTAAAAAGCAACCATAGCACTCCACAGAAAAGCCTCACTCGGCACCTCACATTCAGATTAGAATACGAAGAATTTTAAGACGTAGCCTTGATATCTCAGCCGCGCTTTTATTTCAGATTTAAGCGGATTTAGATATGCTAGCTCGGGAGCTGTGATGACAGATCAACTCCAATAATTATAACTTATCTGACGTTAATGGATGAGCATCGAGGGTGTCTGATAAAACAACACCTCAACATGAGATAAACCTGGTAAATGCAAGAATACCCCCAAAATTTTACCTGTAATGTCGTGTGGTAAATGCACCAAAATAATAAACCTACATACATTTGTAAAACAACATGAAGCTAGCATTGTAAATCTGCTTATCGATCACAACCCTATTGATATAAATTTAGGTCCAATACTGTTAAGACAATATATCTTGAAAGATTATGGATAGACTTTTCCGATTTTGATTATATAGCTTTCCATATATTTACATCAAACATGGCGATAAAACAGAAGCCGTGTGAAAATATTACCACCTTGGACTAGTTTTTGAATATAGTTAAAGATACACGTTTATGATAAATTCACTTCTCTGATTTAGATAACACATGCATCTGAATCCCAACAGCTGGGGGGGTTGGGCTATTTTTTTGTTTTTTTTTGTGAAGAAGTAAGGGGTATGGGGCAAAATACACTATTTGCATAGATTTCTTGGTTGTTACTGTTTCCCTATAAAGTTGAAAAGTTGCATATATGGTGCCAAGTATTTACCTTACTGAATCTGTTGGTGATATCGTAAGGCCAGATATGTCAAGAATAATATAAATTAGCTGAGTTATAGGTGATGAAAGTTGTCAGCATTGAGCAATAGCGAGAGTAGTATACAGGTGGCCCTCCGCAGTTTCGTAGTAATGGCCCCTCTCTAATTTCATAATACGATAGACTGCCCTTGTTCTGCTACATCATAATTCTTCTTGTCTTCTTAATAGCTTATATCTATAATGCCATCCTATTCAGCATTATCAACGCTGCAAACGAGTACGTACAAATCGAGTGCTGGCTTCGTCTACACGATGATCGGGATCATGGAGTAAAGTTTGTCCTGCCTCAGTTATGCCCCCTGGGTGCGCCTAAAAATCGGGACTCATTTACGGGAAGAAAATCTGACAAAAAACGGGCAGGTTGACACCCACTTTTGTTTGCCTTTTTAAGTTGAGACCGGACCAGGGAACGTAAGTAAGAAGTTTAATTGAAATCGCTCTTACAGATTTTTCTGGAAATTGAGCCGAATTTGACCATTTTCAGGCATTTAAGGGGTTTCTGAGAATGAAGCAAGCATGGAGGAGGAATGTTCGAGACCAGAGTACCTATAACATAGCAGTGTTATATCTTAAAATAATAGTTTCATCATGCTCTTTCAGAAAATATATACATATAAGTGATTTGGGTTGAAGGTTTTGCAGCAACCGTTGGCCGAAAAACAGGCCATAGTCTATTCTATGCCGAATAAAAAGAATCTCCCGGGTACACCCTTAAGGCATAATGGTAAGGTCTAGCCATTATCTTAATGTAGGCTCCGTTACGGAGCGGAGATGTATCATTACGCCAGATTGTTTAATTTTGACTGCCTAGTTATACCTGAAGCGTTATTTTTGGAAGCAGGTGGAAAGAAGACCAGGAGTTCGATTAAAATAATCCACAGTGTGTCCATTAGTATACAATTGAGGTTACTGCATACTGTATTCCATATAGGAGTTATCTCCCCCTGGACTGAGATTTCGGTGGATATTATGGCAGAACGATGTCCTATCAGAATGATATAAATTTGCCCGTGTAAATTTTCTTTACAAGAGAACCCATTTATAGTCCATAAAGGATGGAATGGATGTATATTATTATGGTTTTACAAATTATTTCTCAAGTTTCTGAAGTATTTCCCATGTTTCTAAGAGAAAATTGAGTGCAAAATTACCAATAATTTGACTTGGTTACATCGCTTATTTGCATTTTCCCGCGTTTCTGCTATCATTGGAAAGCGGAAAAGTAACCCCGGCCTTCATATTGCCGAATGGATGACCATTATTAAGAAGAAATAGGTTAATTTTGAGTTTTGTTCTCGAAAATCCTGCTAGAATTGGCAAAATTGATCAAAACAAAGATGGGGTAAGGGGAAAGTTATCGGTCGGATTTCCCAAAATAATATGTATAACTGGCAAGTGTTGCATACCGCCATACTCGCAAACACTCTGAGATTACGATACATGTGAATAATTAATTTCGTAAAAAACATCCTGCCCCTTAAGGTGGGCCTCCGCAGTTTCGTAGTAATGGCCCCTCTCTAATTTCATAATACGATAGACTGCCCTTGTTCTGCTACATCATAATTCTTCTTGTCTTCTTAATAGCTTATATCTATAATGCCATCCTATTCAGCATTATTCCTCAACGCTGCAAAAGCGGTACGTACAAATCGAGTGCTGGCTTCGTCTACACGCTGATCGGGATCATGGAGTAAAGTTTGTCCTGCCTCAGTTATGCCCCTTGGGTGTGCCTAAAAATCGGGACTCATTTACGGGAAGAAAATCTGACAAAAAACGGATAGGTTAACATTCCCTTTTTTTTTGCCTTTTTAAGTTGAGACCGGACCAGGGAACGTGAGTAAGAAGTTTAATTGAAATCGCTCTTACAGATTTTTCTGGAAATTGAGCCGAATTTGACCATTTTCGACATTTTTAAGGGGTTTTCTAGGAAAAATGAAGCAAGCATGGAGGAGAATGTTCGAGTTTAATTTTTCTATAACATAGCAGTGTTATATCTTAAAAATAATAGTTCCATCATGCTCTTTCAGAAAATATATACATATAAGTCATTTGGGTTGAAGATTTTACGACAACTGGTGGCCGAAAAAACGGAGCCATAGTCTATTCTATGCCGAATAAAAAAGAATCTCAGTGCACCCTTAAGGCATAATAGTGGAGTCTATGCATTATCTTAATGTAGACTCCGTTACGGAGCGGAGATGTATCATTACGCCAGATTGTTTAATTTTGACTGCCTAGTTATACCTGAAGGGCTATTTTCGGAAGCAGGTGGAAAGAAGACCAGGAGTTCGATTAAAATAATCCACAGTGTGTCCATTAGTATACACTTGAGGTTACTGCATACTGTATTCTATACAGGAGTTATCTCTCCCTGGACTGAGATTTCAGTGGATATTATGGCAGAACGAGGTCCTATCAGAATGATATAAATTTGCCAGTGTAAATTTTCTTTACAAGAGAACCCATTTACAGTCCATAAAGGATGGAATGGATGTATATTATTATGGTTTTACAAATTATTTCTCAAGTTTCTGAAGTATTTCCCATGTTTCTAAAAGAAAATTGAGTGCAAAATTACCAATAATTTGACTTGGTTACATCGCTTATTTGCATTTTCCCGCGTTTCTGCTATCATTGGAAAGCGGAAAAGTAACCACGGCCTTCATATTGCCGAATGGATGACCATTATTAAGAAAAAATAGGTTAATTTTGAGTTTTGTTCTCGAAAATCCTGCTAGAATTGGCAAAATTGATCAAAACAAAGATGGGGTAGGGGAAAGTTATCGGTCGGATTTCCCAAAATAATATGTATAACTGGCAAGTGTTGTATACCGCCATACTCGCAAACACTCTTGAGATTACGATACATGTGAATAATTAATTTCGTAAAAAACATCCTGCCCCTTAAGGTGGGCCTCCGCAGTTTCGTAGTAATGGCCCCTCTCTAATTTCATAATACGATAGACTGCCCTTGTTCTGCTACATCATAATTCTTCTTGTCTTCTTAATATCTATAATGCCATCCTATTCAGCATTATCAGCGCTGCAAACGAGTACGTACAAATCGAGTGCTGGCTTCGCCTACACGCTGATCGGGATCATGGAGTAAAGTTTATCCTGCCTCAGTTATGCCCCTTGGGTGTGCCTAAAAATCGGGACTCATTTACGGGAAGAAAATCTGACAAAAAACGGTTAGGTTGACATCCCCTTTTTTTTGCCTTTTTAAGTTGAGACCGGACCAGGGAACGTGAGTAAGAAGTTTAATTGAAATCGCTCTTACAGATTTTTCTGGAAATTGAGCCGAATTTGACCATTTTTCGACATTTTTAAGGGTTTTCTAGGAAAAATGAAGCAAGCATGGAGAAGAATGTTCGAGTTTAAATTTTCTATAAAATAGCAGTGGTATATCTTAAAATAATAGTTTCATCGTGCTCTTTCAGAAAATATATACATATAAGTGATTTGGGTTGAAGGTTTTACGACAACTGGTGGCCGAAAAACGGATCCATAGTCTATTCCATGCCGAATGAAAGAATCTCTGGAGTGCACCCTTTAAGGTATAATAGTGGAGTCTATGCATTATCTTAATGTAGACTCCGTTACGGAGCGGAAATGTGTCATTACGCCAGATTGTTTAATTTTGACTGCCAAGTTACACCTGAAACGCTATTTTCGGAAGCAGGTGGAAAGAAGACCAGGAGTTCGATTAAAGTAATCCACAGTGTGTCCATTAGTATACAATTGAGGTTATTGCATACTGTATTCCATACAGGAGTTATCTCCCCCTGGAATGAGATTTCGGTTGATAATATGGCAGAACGAGGTCCTATCAGAATGATATAAATTGCCAGTGTAAATTTTCTTTACAAGAGAACCCATTTACAGTCCATAAAGGATGGAATGGATGTATATTATTATGGTTTTACAAATTATTTCTTAAGTTTCTGAAGTATTTCCCATGTTTCTAAGAGAAAATTGAGTGCAAAATTACCAATAATTTGACTTGGTTACATCGCTTATTTGCATTTTCCCGCGTTTCTGCTATCATTGGAAAGCGGAAAGTAACCACGGCCTTCATATTGCCGAATGGATGACCATTATTAAGAAGAAATAGGTTAATTTTGAGTTTTGTTCTCGAAAATCCTGCTAGAAATGGCAAAATTGATCAAACTAAAAGATGGGGTAGGGGGAAAGTTATCGGTCGGATT